>PVJI01030144.1:0-13934 GCA_004026765.1 Micronycteris hirsuta | reverse complement strand
TTTGTTTGTTTGTTTTTGTTTTTTAACCACTTGTATGAATGTCTTCTCTTCCAAAGGGACTATTCAAGTTCTTTCAGAAATATAGATGTCTGCCTTGGGTGGTGTGGCTCAGTGGATTGAGCACCAGCCTGTAAACCAAAGGGTCTCTGTTTAGATTCCCATTCCGGGTACACACCTGGGTTGCAGGCCAGGTCCCCAGTAGGGGGCGCATGAGAGGCAACCACACATTGATATTTCTCTCCCTCTCTTTCTCCCTCCCTCCCCCTCTCTAAAAATAAATAAATAAAATGTTTAAAATAATATATCTGTCTCTTCATTGACGAGTCATAAAGTTCTTCATTGTGGAGGAGATTGTGATTGAAAGTGTAATGTGCAACCATTTTGTTCAATTCCACGGGTGGTCTTCTCACTGCGAATATCTTCTCTTGCCACCCAGATATTTTTAATCATGAGGACATCCCGTTTACTCATTTACTTTAATCAATTTTGCTTTGGAAGAGTACGCCTTGATATGCCAGCAGCAACCTCATGCATCTCAGGTCTTACGTCCGTCTTCATCGCATCATTTAATTTGCTTGATTTAATATAACTAGTTTCACCGAAACCCGCTTTATGTTTTTAGACAGTAGATGTTTACATTTCAAGGGTTTAAGGGTTAAATAGGAGGACACACTGTTCTCTGTTGTATGATGTCCAGAGTCAGGCATCCGGGGTCAGGGACAGGCTTTGGACACCAGGTCTGGTGTTTGGTGCATGGCATGGTTCAGGGTTAGGATTAGGGGTTGTAGTTGTGGTTGATAGCATGACTTGTCTTTAACCTCATTCTTAACCATCGTGTTAGACTGTATGGTGACAGGTGTCCTATCAGCGTGTGATAAAAATGTCACCACATGTGGTGAATATATGGTTGGCCATTTTCACACTGAAGACACATGAACATAAGCAACATTTTCGGTCCCTTTGGCGTAGTAATTTCAAGAAAGGTACAAGAGCAGCTGTAAGGCAAGAAAAGATCTGTGGTGTGTATGGAGAAGATGCCGTGACTGATGGAACACGTCCGAAGTGAATTGTGAAGTTTCATGCTGGAGATTTCCTGTGCACAGTTGCCCCATGGGTAGGCAGACCATGTGCAGTGGAGAGCCATCCAGGGCAGATGTTCACTGAGGACAGATCACGTTATGGCTTGCGGGAGACAGGCGGCATACTCAAAGTATCCTAATCCGACTTTGCAAATCATTTGCACCAGCTTGGTTACACTACTCACTTCGATGTTTGTGTTCCACAGAAGTTAAGCAGGGTGGTGGCGTTTGCATCTTGACCTTATATCCACATGCATTTCTCCACTGAAACATAAGGGATACGTTCTGTTTTCAGGTCCAGTTGGGAGTAGGCGATGGATCGTTGCTATTTGAGAATAATGGGGGATGGGACAGATTGTGGGCAAACAAAGGAACCACCACTTGCCCCTCCAAAGGGCGGTCTTCCACCATAGCTGGTGATTTTGCCCATGTAGTGGATTCGGGGGGAGGTCTGCAGAAGGAGCTCTTTGCAGAAAGGCAGTAGGTTACTCATAACAAGTACTGATCTCCATCAGACCAACTGAAAGCACCACCGGAGGGAAGGAGTGTGGAATTTGTTAGCAGAAGACACATAAGCTTCAGGAGAAGGTGAGAGCGCACGTTTCCCTGTGGAGACCATGGGAACACGGTTCCAGCCTGACTGCGCAGTCATGATTCACTTGCAGTGCTCAGCAGACCTTGCACCTTCGCATGGTCTTTAGTTCTGTGTTGCCGAATTTCTCCTAGTGGAGAGAAATTTCCATTCCCTGGAAGACTGCAGAAGGCACCTGGAAAAAGTTCTGTGTTTGGAAAAGAACAATGTTGAGGGACGATGGTATGGTGAAATCGCCTGAAAGGTGGCGGAGGGCAGTGGAATAAAACGGTGTCGACGTTGTGCAGTCACGTTGTTGGGGGAAGATGAAAAGTGTGTCTGTCCTTGCATCTCAGGGTAAAAAGCCAAGGAACCTTTCAGCCCAGCCACAGTAGTGGGATATGCCTTTCATCTGTCGGCCTCTGCTGCCATCTGATGGCCATTTTGGGGACGGCACCTTAGTGCAAGTCAGCAGGAAAAGTGGTTGATTCCAGTGGAGTATCAACAATTTTTCATTGCCGTGTTATTTATAAGTGCATTTGAAAGCGCCTGGATGTCTACACTGTCTAGTTACCTTGTGACTTGTTTGCAAGTGAAGGTCAAAGGGAGGGATGAATGCGGTTTATGTGACGTTTCTTGGAACTGACTTCGTAGCGTACAAGTGTCAGGTTTTGACAAGTTGCAGGCGTGCTTGGAAATCATCTGTCATTGCTGTGTCTGCTGCAGCTTCCTTAAACAATGCAGAGATAAAATTTATACATAATGCTGCACCAAGAACTACAAAAATAAGGAAAGTAAAATATCAGCGCTATCATTCCATGCACGTGCCTTTCCAGACTGTCTTTGGGCTCATTTAGTGGAGTTTGCCTGGACTTTGTTTACCATTGTAGGTTCCTCATATGGGTGCCAAAGCTGTCCATTTCCAGCTTCTGCTTCTAGCGTGTGCATTCAAGGGTGAAGACTTCTTTTTCAAGTATTGGTTTGTAGCATCTTTAGCATTATTCATGTCCAGTTATGTTGTAATTGAAATGACAATTCATTTTGGAACTTCTGTAGTAGTCTATTTCAGAAGTCCCGAACAACAGAACTTTCTCCTCATCCATTCTCTGTGAACGCTAGCATAAGGGCTGTGAGAGCAAAAACATGCTGTATAGGGTTTCGAGGCAGTGCTGCTTGTTGAACCTTGCCTTAAATTGGATTGGCCAAAGAGTCCATTCAGCCAAAAAGCATGTTCAGCCCCCTACCCCACGCCACTGCTGCCTCACCGCCACCCCATCACCTGGCTCCGGTCAGTTGCTTATACGTATCTTTAACCTCATTTGAAACCATTGCGCTAGACTGTATCATGACAGGTGCCCTATCACCGTGTGATTAAAAAAATTCTCATCATAAGTGGTGAATGTGTGTGTGGCCCTTTTCCCACTGAAGATGCATGAACATAAGCAGCATTTTTTGTCCCCTTTGGCTTTGTCATTTCAAGAAAGGTACAAGCCTAACTGTAAGGCAACCAAAGGTTTGTGGTGTGTATTTAGATGTTGCTGTGAGTGATGGACCGTGTCTGAAGTAGATTGCAAAGTGCCATGGCAGAGATTTCTCGTGCGCAGCTGTTGCACAGTATGCAGACCACTTGCAGTGGAGAGCCATGGAGGTCAGACATTCACTGAGGGCAGAGCACATTATGGCATGTGGGAGAAAGACGACATACTCAAATTATCCCAATCAAGCATCAAAAATAATTTGCGCCAGCATTTATCACTTGGACGTCCGGATTCCACAGAAGTTACGTGTGGTGGTAGGGGAACCCTTCTGATCACATTTCCAGAACCGGTTCTCTACGGAAATGTAAGGAAAACCTTCCGTTTCTAAGGCCAGTTTTGGAAGGGATCTTTGACATTTGAGATGCGTTCCATGTGTTGGTCTCTGCTGCCATCTGGTGGCTATTTTTGGGAATGACACCTTAGAGCAGGTCAGCAGGAAAAGTGGTGGATTACCGTGGGATATCAATGACTTTTGATGTCTGTGCTATCTACACGTGCTTTTGAAAATGTCTGAATGTCAGTACTGTTCAGTTACCTTGTGACTGGTGTCTAGATTAACAACCATGGATCAATGAGCATGTTTTATGTGACATTTCCTGGATGTCACTGTGTAGCATGATAGACTCGGGTTTCTGCAAGTGCCAAGTGTGTTTGAAAACGATTTATAGTTTGCTTTGTGTGTTGCAGCTTCCTTAAAAAACTCAGAGGTGAAATTTATTTAAAAATCTCCACCAAGCGGTAAAAAGAATAAAGTAATATATATGCACTTTCATTTATGTACATGCTCTTCTGGACATGTGTACAGGCTTGTTTCCTCTGCTTTGCCTGTACTTTGTTTACTATTTCAGGTTCCTCGTAAGGGTGCAAAACCTGTACATTTCCAGCTCTATCTCTAACCTGTGCATTCAAGGGTGAAGACTTCTTTCTCAAGTTTGGTACGGAGCGTTTTCACTCATTCAGGTGAAGTTCTTTTGTAATTTGAATGGTGGTTCATTTCAAAGGTTGTGTAGGAGTCCATTTCATAAGTCTTGTATGACAGAACTTTCTAGTCACCCATTCTCAGTGAATGCTATCTTAACTGCTATGAGAACCAAAAAACAGATTGAATAGGATTTAGATGCTGTGATGCTGATTGAATATGGCTTTAAATCGGGTTGGCCACAAAGTTGTTTTCTTCTGCCCCCTACCCCCACTGGTCATGTGACTCCAGTCCCATATATTTGTCATGAAAGTCATTTGAAACTATTATTTAAGACTCTATTGTGATCCCTGTCATATCTTCTTTCATCAAAAAAACTCATCAAAACTGGTGAATATCTGTGAGGCCATTTTCATACTGAAGATGGATGAACATAAGCAACGTTTTGGCACATTAGGCTTTGTTGTTTCCAAAAAGGTACAAATGCCATTGTAAGGCAAAAAAGATTTGTGCTGTGTATGGAGAAGGCACTATGAGTGATGGACCGTGTCCCAAGTGGATTGCGAAATTTCATGCTGGAGATTTCCCACGCACAGTTGCCACATGAGTTGGTAGACCAATTTCAGTGGAGAGCCATGGAGGGCAGACGTTCACTGAGGACAGACCACATTTTGGCACATGGGAGACAGGCCACATCCTCAAAGGATCGAAATTGAGCATCAGGAATTATTTGCACAAGCATGGAGATGTTCATCGCTTTGACATTTGGGTTCCGTGGAACTTAAGTGGGGTGGGGGAGGATCCCTTTTGACCGCATTTCTACCAGTGGTTCTCCACTCAAACCTAAGGAAAACATTCTGTTTCCAAAACAAATTTTGAGGGGGGATGAATTATTGATATGTTATAAGAATGTGGAACAGGAGAGATTGAAGGAAACAAAAGAACCACCACCATCCACCCCTCCAAAGGGCGGTCCTCATCCAAACGAGGTGCTGTTGTGTATGTGGTGTGTTCTGGAGGGTGTTCTGCAGTAGGAGCTCCTTGCAGAAACCCAGCGGGTTATTCCCATCAGAGCAACTGAAAGTGCTCTGCGCAGGCACAGATTACAGGGTAAGGAATCGATATCCCAGGGAGCAATATCTCAACCAGTGGCCTACCAGGAACTGGTATCGTCATGTCTCAGCTCTCTGGCCCCTCGGGTGGAATAGTTCTAAGGTGGGTGCTTTACACCATTTTTCTAGAGTTTCCCTACAGAATTAATCTTCAGGTGCCCTTTGTGGTAGCCGGCTCACCCCTGCCTCCTTTATTGTTGCCTCCCTGTCACTCAGTCATGTCCTCTACTTCCCTACCATAGTTCTCTGACCTTCCCAATTAAAATAATTTCACTGAAATCCTTGCCTTGGGGTCTGCTTCTGGAAGAACTCAGAGTAAGACTATCAGCTACTTCATATTTATATCTCAGCTGAAACAATTCTCCAGCATAGCCATTATTATTAGATAGTATTATGCTATTTTTTTTTCATGGCTGAAGAAATCAAATTTCTGCGAAGTAAGTAACTTGACCAAGGTCAGGATCAGGACTAGAATTTGAACCCAGGACTCTTACTCAGAAGTTTTTGCACCTTCTAATACACTAGACTCTATCAGAAGTAGAAGTTTTCGCCTGGGTGGTGTAGCTCAGTGGATTGAGCGCGGGCTGGGAACCAGAGGGTCCCGGTTCGATTCCCAGTCAGGGCACATGCCTGGGTTGTGGGCCAGGTCCCCGTGAGGGCCATGTGAGAGGCAACCATACATTGCTCTTTCTCCCTCTCTTCTCCTCTCTCTGAAAATAAAATAAATAAAATCTTTAAAAAAAAAAGAAGTAGAAGTTTTTCATCTATTGATGCAACTTTCAGTAGATGATGAGGTTGGTGGTTTAATGATTAGAGGTTAAATTTCAGGTAAATTAGACAAAACAGATTCTACATTTGCCTATAATATTTTTGTTAAATAAAACACTTTGATAGTACTTTTTGTTAAACAGATATTTTTAGCTTGAAAAGAAAACAAGAGTAGTTTTCCACCACTTGCTAACATAAATTTATTTAGCACTTTTTAAATTAGTTAAATCCTAATAAGCTAATTCTGTTGAACAAATCTGCTTCTTAAGATGGTGTACACATTCTTTCTGATAGCAACCTAGCTCTACTCGCTTCCCTAGCAAGACTTGCACAGAGAAAAGGATAGTACATGAATACACATTAAGGTGTAAATAATTCATTAGATTTTGGGCTCAGGAATTTCTTTTAAGATTTTATTTATTTATTTTTAGAGAGAGGAGAAGGGAGGGAGACAGAGAAGGAGAGAAACAGCAATGTATGGTTGCCTCTCACATGGCCCTCACAGGGGACCTGGCCCGCAACCCAGGCATGTGCCCTGACCGGGAATCGAACCGGGACTCTCTGGTTCCCAGCCCGCGCTCAATCCATTGCGCTACACCAACCAGGGCTGGGCTCAGGAATTTTTTTTAATCCTCCCCCAAGGATATGATTTTATTGATTCGAGAGAGGAAGGAAGGGAGACAAAAACATCTATCAGTTGATTCCTGTGTCCACCCCAACCAGGGATCGAACCTGCAAATTTTGGGGAATACAGGATGATACTCCAAGCAACTGATGTACCCAACCAGGGCAGGGCTCAGGAATTTTTTATTTGAACAAAGGATTCAATCAATCTCCCTATGGAATTAATAGAATCTCGGTTTTAGAATTTTAGATGTCCATCAACAAATAAAATTTGGAGATATTTGATGAGACAAAGTTAACTTTCCTATGCTTTTCCTAATGCAAGTACTCATAAGACTAATTCTTTATAAAGCGAGCATACAGAGAAGATAGTCAAGGTCAGAGAAAATAAGGTTTTTTATCCTCGTATTGATTAGCAATTTGATCTGTGCTTTCTTTTAGATTTTCAGTTAATAGTATCTCAGGAAAAGCCCTGCGAAGTTGTCATGCACAGACCATACACTGGGTTAATATAATGTTGTAAATAGTGCGGAAGTATTACAAGACCTTAGAGAAAAAAATAAAGCTGTCTGCTTTCTCTTCACCTCCACCAGATAGAATCTAAACATTACATTCCTAAAAGGACATGCAATAGCATTTCCATCCAGTCTAGGCCATTACATTCCTCTCTTAGTTTTAGCTGAACTCCACGGCATGATCTGAAGCTTTGGTTATTTGAGGTAAACAAACCCTGTGGTCATGGCTGCTTCAGCTGAAGCTAATGTCAATATGGACAGGCGTGGAGGAGAATACTAAACGCCTAAAAACACCAATTATCTTCAGAAAATGTAATGAGCCAGTTCCTACCCTGATTGGTGTCAGATTTTTTTTATAGGGAACATCACATCACAGAAAGCATGAACACGAATGGAAGCCAGAGTAAACAGAGCTGCGCGTCGAGAAGTCTCAGCCCCACGGCAGCCCCAGCGCAGCCAATGTGCTCACATCCATGTACTTCTCGTCCAGACAGACTGTGGTCGTAACGCAGAAACGTGCACACTGGAACATGCTTATCTAACTTACAAAACTGTAAGATATTTTACATACACATAAAAATAAAAGGACTTTGCCTGTCTCCGGAAATGTATATGACCTTTCACTTGCCCGGTGACATACACAGGAGATTTTATAAAGTCGAATTAAATAATGAAATGTGTGATATGTATACTAAATGTATTTCATCTTAAAAATGTTTCTGCCTATTTAAAGAACTCAGTATTTATTCAACATTTTATAGCATATATCACTTGAAGCCCTCAAGACTTAAATATTATTTCATAGAGGATGTCATACTGCCTAACTGAGATTTAAAATAAAGTTACACATCAAGAACTCTAATAATAGGATAGTGGTGTTGTAATTATGTGGTGGGGTTTTTAAGTTCTTATTTCTTTATGATATAAACAAGTACTTACAGGTGAAATGATATGATTTCTTGGGTTTAGTTTTAAAATGCTTCAAGTACTTCAGAAAAATAAAGGTTGGAGGGTGTACATAACACAATAATGCAGAATGTTGATAATTATTGAAGTTTGATGATGAGTATATAAGGATTCATTATATTATTCTCTCCTGTATATGTTTAAATGTTCCAAATAAAAGCATAAACTATCAAAGATATTATAACTGAATAAAAATCATGCAGTCTCAGTTTAAAAGTTAGGAAAAGTAACAGTGAGATACATCAATATATATCAATAAGAATTATATAATTTTGACTTTTATGCTTAAATTAACATATTAAGTAATTTCTGTGACACCATTAATTTAACATGGATTCAAAATTTTCTTTAACATGTTCAAATACTATATTTTTTAATTTATTTTAGAGAGAGAGAGGGAGAGAAAAACTTTTCTTTTAGAGAGAGAGGCTCAAACTGATGCTCCCCTCATCCATGCATCCACTGGCTTGTATGTGCCCTGACCAGGGATCAAACCCACAGACCTGGCAACACAGGGACAATGATCCAACCAACTTTACTACAGGCCAGGACCAAGTGCTCTCTTAAAGTATTTATGAAAAAGTAACTTTGGGAATAAAAAAATATAATCATTTCAGAAAAAGTAGTTTGGAGTACTGTCATATTTATCATTTTCCATAGATTTGGAAGGGGCTTAGAATGTTAGACATCCTCTCTGTGAGAGGAAACCTCTCCAGAGAAATCCCGGATGGAGGTGCATCTTGACATCCCAGTAATCCCATCTGCAGTTTGTCTTTGCACAGGAGGAGTTCTGGACATTTATCTGACAGAAGATTTTTAGGCACTTTATACATGTTTTCAAGTATCTGGTCAACAATAGCGTAGAGTGAAAGAGAAACTGCATTCATTGCAGAGTTCATTCACAAATGAGGGGAGTAAATTCTTCATGTTAAGTACATTTTGTTTTTCAACACAATCCGTTTCTTCACTATCTTCCACTAACCTGAACACGGATACTTGTTCTTACACTGATGATTCTTGAGTGCCACCTGGTGGCTTTTCCCCCACTCCTTACAGCATGACCTCCCTCTGACCCCCTGGCAGCAGGAACCCTTACACCAACCTAGCATTCCAAATGCCAAATTAGAATAAGACATTATTTGCCAGACAGACAGATTATCAACTGAAACACTGCAGAATTCTGAACCTCATCACACAATAAGATTTATATTTTGAAGTATACAAATGAGTCTTCTATTATGGTCAAGTACTCTCCGTAATACAAAAATTAAGAAGCAAAAAATATTAATAGTATTTGTTATTTCAAAATGATGTGTTATGTATTTCCCTGGCTGGGCGGCTCAGTTGGTTGGAGCATTGTCCCATACACCAAAAGGTGTGGGTTCAATTCCCAGTTAAGGAACATACCTGGTTTGCAGGTTCAATTCCTGGTCAGGGCAGGTACGGGAGGCAACTGATCAATGTTTCTCTCTCTTTCTCTCTCCCTTCCTCTCTCTCTAATATTTCAGTAAAACATAGCCTCAGGTGAGGAATAAAAAATAAATGAAATAAAATAATCTGTCATGTTTTAACATATTAATTTAGTAGCATGAGTCATTCAGGAATCATGAGATTTGTGACCCAAAAACCAGGTTTAGTGTGATCTTTGGGTGAGTGAATAAAATTGTCCCTGTTTGGAATGGAAAAAGATAATTTTGAAATATTCGCCGTCTTTTTTTTCCTCTACGTTTTCTTGAGTCCTCCCTTAGTCATCAAGAAAGTTCTTAAGAGAACAAGAAAGGAAAAGTCAATATTCAGTGAAGTTTTAGTTTGTTCAATAACTTATAAAATGGGTTTTCAGAGGAACAGCACATAAAGTTTACAACACATTAATCCACTGGCAAAATAGTAAAAGGGGTCAAATAGCTCCTTCCACTGCCCAGGAAAGAGAATACGAGGGACACCAGGACTATAAGGGGCCTGGGCATGAACTTGGGGAGAAGGAGGGCCTGGAGAAGTATGACCAAAGGTCAGTAGGCCACAGGGAGAGGAGCGAAGTCAGGATCCAGAAGTAACCAGCACTACTAGTGCTCAAAATTGTCTGGTTCACAGAATTCCTTCTATTAAATACTAGTCTTCTTTCTTGTTTATAGATCAGAAATTTTAAAATGACAATTAGGACTTCTGATTTTGTCAGATTATTGCTTTCTCTTTCTGCAACTCCGAATGAGTTTTCTGATGCCCATTTCCTTCCCTGAGCCATCATCTCACCGAATTTTTTTAAATATATTTTATTGATTAAGCGATTACAGTTGTCCCATTTTCTCCCCTTTATTCCCCTCCGCCCCCCCTCCATTCCCCACCCTTTAGTTCTTGTCCAAGGGTCATACACATAAGTTCTTTGGCTTCTACGTTTCCTATACTATTCTTAACCTCCCCGTCTGTTTTTCTACCTACTGTTTATGCTACTTATCCTCTGCACCTTTTCTCCCTCTCTCCCCCTCCCACTCCCCTGTTGATAAACCTCCATGTCTTGTATAAATCCCTTTAACATTTCATACAATAAAAGCTGGGTGATGATGAACTCCTTTAACTTGATCTTATCTGAGAAGCACTTTATCTGCCCTTCCATTCTAAATGAAAGTTTTGCTGGATAGAGTATTCTTGAATATAGGCCCTTGCCTTTCATGACTTTAAATACTTCTTTCCAGCCCCTTCTTGCCTGGAAGGTCTCTTTTGAGAAATCAGCTGACAGTCTTATGGGAACTCCTTTGTAGGTAAATGTCCCATTTTATCTTGCTACTTCTAAGATTCTCTCCTTATTTTTAATCTTGCATAATGTAATTATGATGTGTCTTGGTGTGTTCCTCTTTGGGCCCAACTTCTTTGGGACTCTCTGAGCTTCCTGGACTTCCTGGAAGTGCATTTCCTTTGCCAGATTGAGGAAGTTCTCTTTCATTATTTGTTCAAATAAATTTTCAATCCCTTGGTCTTCCTCTTCTCCTTCTGGCACCCCTATAATTCAAATGTTGGGACGTTTAAAGGTGTCCTGGAGGTTCCTAAGCCTCTCCTCATTTTTTTGAATTCTTGTTTCTTCATTCTGTTCTGGTTGAATGTTTTTTTCTTCCTTCTGGTCCACACCGTTGATTTGAATCCTAGCTTCCCTTCCTATCCCTATTGGTTCCCTGCACCTTTCCCCTCATTTCATTTAGCATATCCTTCATTTTTTCATCTAATTTAAGAGCAAATCAACCAATTCTGTGAGCATCCTGATTACCAGTGTTTTGAAGTGTGCTTCTGATAGATTGGATATCTCTTCATGGTTTAGTTGTATTTTTTTCTGGAGTTTTAATCTGTTCTTTCATTTGGACCTTTTTTTTTTTTCTCTTGGCATGCCTGTTACATATAAGGGGGCAGAGACTTAGGTGTTCACCAGGGCGGGGTAACCCACGTTGTTGCGTTGTGATGCTTTCTGTGGGGAAAGTGTCTGAGAGGGAACAATGATGCTTGCTCTGCTCACTACCCACAAGCAAATTGGGCCCTTCTGAGGCAGATTCCCACATGAGCGGGCTTGCTCTAGAACCCTGTGGGTCTATCCAACAAACTCCCCTGTGAGGCTGGGAGTTCCTCCTGCTGCAACCTCAGCCCCCGCAGGTGTTTTCAATCGGTTGTTTGAGGCTTTATTTCCCCTCACTGGACCCTTGGGCTGCATAGTCTGTTCTGCCCAACTTTTTCTCCTGGTTTATCTGCACTGAGTCCGTCTGCTCCACCGGACTCAGTCCCGAAGGGTCCAGGTCCGCCAGCCTCGGTGCCCCCAGCTTGTATCAGCAGCGTTGAGTACCTGGCTTCTCGCCACACTCACGGACAAGCCGCCATCTAGCCTCTGGCCCAGCTCCACCCCGCTTACCAGTCTAGACGAATGTGTCTTCTTTAACTCTTTGGTTGTTGGACTTCCATAAAGTTCAATTTTCTGTCAGCTCTGGGTTTTTTTTGTTTTTAAATTGTTTTCCATTTTTTGGTTGTGTGAGGAGGCACAGTGTGTCTACCTACTCCTCCATCTTGGCTGGAAGTCTCACCAAATTTTTTATTATTCTAAGTACACCACAATAGACTGCAAGCACCGCCTATCTTCATTTTTACCACATATTCCATCTGTGCATCAGTGACAACTTGTTGCTCTTGCCCACTTCTGTATCTTCATCTAGTACTAGCTCAAACCCTGTATGGTCTATGAAGCCAGATAATCCCAACCTCAGAGATTCTTTCCATCGCCTACATAACCTTCACACTTTTGTGGTCACATCTGACTCTACATTAGTTGTTCTTAGCCCTGATTGCAATTAGAATCACACTGAGAGTTTTAAATAACAATACAGGGGCCCAAGTCTCAGAGAATCTAATTCAATAGATCTGGAATAGGGCAATCTGAATCAGTGCATTGTAAAAGCTCTCCAGATAATCCTAATTTAAACCAAGTTGCAAACTTTGGAATAGATTGTCAACTCCTGAAAGGTGACTATGTCTTCTCCAGCTCTGAAGAAGAATGTTGTGTTGGACATACTAAGAGCTCAATGTATGTGGCAAAAAATAAAGCAACTCCAGAATCTGTAGGTTTCTTACAAAATAAGGCAAGAATTGGTCCAACTACAGTATCTCATAAATAGATTCACATGCTCTGCGAAGAGTATAACATTACCCATTCCCTAGAAGACTGAGTATGGGTACAAACAGCTCCTTTCCTACATAGTTCAACACAACTCAGTATAAGAATTCAGCGTACAACTTTTTTTTTTTTTAAATAAAGAACTACATGGTAGTATGCCCATATATAGAAAACAACATGTATAAAGTCATGAATTATGGCATTTTATTATTTATAAGAGAAAAATATTGGGAACAATCTAATGCTTATTTATTTACTATGCAAACAAAAAGAATAAGAAAAATCTCTGAGTTAATATCAAGTGATTTCCAGAATATGTTGTTCATTAAACACATTGAAGTTTTAAAAGTCTATTATGAGGAGGGACCCCCAAAAGGCCAGAACTTACTTATAAAAATGTGTATTTATTCTTATATGTTTAAACTTCAGTCACCTTCAATGTACCCTCAATTTGATGCAATACACCTATCGAGACATTTTTTTCCACTCCTCAGAACAGTTTTTGAAATTGATTTTGATGCCTTTTACTGCTTCTGCTGTTTTTTGTTTCTCCTCTTCCAGATCAGCAAAATGTTTCCCTTTGAGGACTTTTTTCATCCAAGGAAACAAAAAATGTTGCTTCAGGTGAGATTAGGTGAATAGGGAGGGTAGGGCATGGGGGTCCTGCTGTTTTTGCTCAAAATCTGGTGAACTCAGTGTAGTGTGGGCAGGTGCGCTCATAAATCACTCAGATCACTCATCATGAATTGGGTAAATGTGTTGAAAGAGCCTTCATAAAAAATTCACTGAAGCTGAATGCAACCTCTTACAACACCACCAGCTGGCACACTGATAGAGATGGGTTCCTAGAACACTCACCTACGGGAGGAAGTCTGTACAAGTGGCCCACCCTCCAGAAGATAATTCCATTTTGGTGCGGTCCCCCTCATATGTACTACCTGTTATATTTTTAAAAAGGGAAATATGTTTGTATTGGCAAAAAGAAAAGGAAAGAAGTGTAAACAACAACAAAAAATGAAAATGTTTAGCCCGGCTGGTGTAGTTCAGTGGATTGAGCGCGGGCTGGGAACCAGAGGGTCCCGGTTCGATTCCCAGTTGGGGCACATGCCTGGGTTGCGGGCCAGGTCCCCATGAGGGCCATGTGAGAGGCAAGCATACATTGCTCTTTCTCCCTCCCTTCTCCTCTCTCTGAAAATAAAT
>PVJI01030143.1:0-14517 GCA_004026765.1 Micronycteris hirsuta | reverse complement strand
TCTGCTCACCTGCTCGCCGCGGAGTCGCGGAGCGCTCTCCCTTCGCTCTGCACCTTCTGGCTCACCAAACTTGATGAATGTATTTTCTTTAATTCTTTGGTTGTCGGACTTCCTCTCAATATGATTTTCTGTCAGATCTGGCTGTTTTTGGATGTGTAGATTTCTGTTTTTTCCCCTTGTTTGGCTGTGCGAGGCGGTATGGTGCATTCACCTATGCCGCCATCTTAGGAAGTCTGTGTTTTTGGTTTTTTAATATTTGACTTATTTATTTTTAGAGAGGGGAAGAGAGGGAGAAAGAGAGGGAGAAAAACATCTGTGTGAGAGAGAAAGATCCATTGGCTGCCTCTTGTATGCACCCAACTGGGGACGGAACCCACAACCCAGGCGTGTGCCCTGACCAAGAATCCAACTGGCGACACTTTGCTTTGCGGAATGATGTCCAACTACTTGGGTCACACTGGTCAGGGCTATTGTCTTTTTGACTTTAGCAATCCTAGTGGATATAAAATAGTATAATATTGTGGTTTTGATTTACATTTTCCTAATGACTAATGATGTTGAGCATCTTTTCATGTGCTTATTTGCTATTCTCTTATCTGGAGAAATATCCATTCAAATCTTTAGCCCATCTTTTAATTAGGCTTTTGCATTCTTATTGTTGAATTATAAAAGTTCTTTTTTTTTTTCTAGTTAAACAATGACTTTGTTGCTTGAGTACAGACATTTTTTGCAACCAGGGCAGAGCTGTGGATGACTCGTATTTCCAGTTGGGAGGGAGGACTCGTTTGGTCTTATAGTATCGAGCCAACCGGTGAATACAGCTCTTGATCAGAATCAGACGGAATTTAGCATCCTTATCCTTTCTGTTCCTCTCGAGATGCTTTCGGACAGCAACAGCTCTCTTAATTAAACGGCAGAGATCCTCAGGAAGATCAGGAGCAAGTCCTTTGGACTTAAGAATTCTCAAGATTGTATTGTCTGTCACAAAACGTACTTGTGCAACGCCATGTGAGTCTCTCAGAATCACAGCGATTTGTGAGGGTGTCAGGCCCTTCTCGGCCAGTTTGTAGATCTGCTCCTTCACGTCGTCAGACGTCAATGTCAGCCAGGTGGGGACACTGTGGCGGTAGGGCAGAGCCAACTGGGACAGGCCCTTCCCCAGAGCGTGCCAGCGACCCATGATGGCGGAGGACAGAGAGCGCAAAGAGAACATGAATCATAAGCGTTCTTATATACTCTGGATATAAGTCCCTTTTTAAACATATGACTTGAAAATATTTTCTTCTATTCTCTGGGTTATCTTTTTACTTTCTTGATAGCCTCCTTTGATGCACAAAAGTTTTTACATTTGATGAAGTCCAATTTATTTATTTTTTCTTTTCTTGCTTATTTTTGGTCTTATCTAAGAAATGATTACCTGACCCAAGGTCACAAAGATTTGCTGTGTTTTCTTTTGACTTTTTAGTTTTAGCTCTTCCACTTAGGTCTGTGATTCATTTTGAGTTAATTTTTTAAAAAATATTTTATTTATTTATTTTTAGAGAGGGGGAAGGGAGGGAGAAAGAGAGGGAGAGAAACAGCAATGTATGGTTGCCTCTCACGTGGCCCTCACTGGGGACCTGGCCCGTAACCCAGGCATGTGCCCTGACTGGGAATCAAACCGGTGAGCCTTTGGTTTGCAGGCTGGCACTCAATCCACTGAGCCATAGCAGCCAGGGCCAATTTGAGTTAATTTTTGTTTATGGCAGGAGGTGGGCATCCAAGTTGAAGCAGTGGTATTGTAACACAGTGGTTTCGGTTTGCTAGTTGTTGCTGTTGCAGACTTTATCTACCACACGCTCTTCCCACCCTGAGCGCTCCAATCCTGCATGAGAACACTGTGTTCCATTTCTTCCAAATTCTATGTAGCGTGTTTTCTCCAGAGCTCTGCAGATGTGGGTTGGGAGGATGAATAAATGGGCGAATGGACAGTTATCGAAGGAATGTGACCCATGCACTTCTTTTCTCTGTTCTTTGTTTGGGCTGTACATTATAATATAGTAGGAAGGGGCTGCTGGCAGAACTACTTAAGAATATCCTGGAGAAATCATGATTATAAGAGAGGAGTCAGACAACTGCAGATAGGTAAATATTCAAAAAAGAGAAAAAAGGTACATTCTAGAATCTCAAACCAGCCAGCGTCTAGTTGCTTGCCAGGAAAATGTGGAACTGGGTTACTGAACAGAATGGATGCGAGCTCTCAGAAAGGAAATAAATGGATGATCACAATGGGCAGCGTGAGTTCGAGTAAAACAACTGTTGGAGAACATGCAGCCATCTGGAAGTGGCACGCAGTGGTCCCCTGTTATCCACGGGGGCCCTGTTCCAAGACCCCCGGTGGATGCTCGAGGCAGAACCACACACGTGCGAGTGGAGAAACCGGAACCCTGTGCACTGTTGGTGGGGTGCAAAATGGCACAGCCGCTGTGGGAGGCGGTTTGGCAGTTCCTCAAACAATTAAAAGTAGAGTTACTGTATGATTCAGCAATTTCACTTCTGCGTATATTCACGTCTGGGATATACAGAATAATCAAAAGTAGACTCTCAAAGAGACATTTGTACATGCATATTCACAACAGCATTATTCACAGTAGCCAAAAGGTAGAAACAAACTACATGTCCATGAGATGAATGGATAGGCAAAATGTGATGTATACACACAATGGAATATTACTCAGCCTTAAAAAGGAACACGATTCTGATATGTGCTGCAACATGGATGCACCTTACAGACATGCTAAGTGAAATAAGCCGGTCACAAAAGGGACATACTGTAGGATTCTGCTCATATGAGGTACTTTAGAGTAGTCGAATTCAGAGAGACAGAAAGTTCAGTGATGGTGGCCTGGTGCTAGGGGTAGGGGAACGGGGAGTTATTATTTAATGAGTATAGAATTTCGTTTCACCAGATGATGAAATTGCTATGGAAGGATGGCAGCGATGTTTTTACAACAGTGTGAATGTACCTCATGCCACTGAACTGTATGCTTTAAAACGGTTAAAATGGTACATGTTATGTTATGTATTTTAGCACAATTTTTAAATAAATAATTTTTAAAATATATAAAATATTAAACTCAAAGGCTAGTCTTTGAAAAGATTGATACATTAAGCATCATTCTGGCAACATGGAGGAAGAACAAAAAGAGAGTTTGGTGCAAATGAAATACAGAACAAAAAAAGAGGAATCTGTCTAGAGGCAGAAGGGAGGTGGAAAAATAGTAACAGTGGGTTCCCATCTGGGGCTGGCAGTGGTGGAGCTGGCAGGGGACTTCTATCTCTTTTCAGGCACCAGGAGAGGCATGAGGGACTGTTCCAGAAGGGGAGGGAGAAGGCTTCTGTTCTTGTCCCCTGTCGCTACTGGATGGAATAGATACATTTATAGAAAAATAGAAAATACCAAATATTTATAAGAAGAAATAAGGAATGTAAATCAGTCAATAAGAAACTAAAGAAATCGAGATAGAAGTTACAATTTCTTCTCCTATCTGTCAGAGAAAAAACTCAGGCCCAGTGGTTTATGAGTACATCTCAACAAACGTTCAAAGAAGAATTAGCTCCTCTCTTATGTAAAAAGTGCTTTGAAGAAGTAGAAAAAGAGCAGGAGCTACGCAGCTCATTGTCTGAGGTTGGTGTAAGTTTGACTTCAAAACCAGTGGTAGTTAAAGAAAGTTAGAATCTCATTTCACTTATGAAATAGGTGCAAAAATCCTAAATAACATATGAACTAAATGAATAGGACAGTGTATTTTAAAAATAAATCATATGCAGATGGGATTTATCACAGGAACTTCAAGAAGATTGTTCATCAGAAAATCTAAGGGCATAATTTAACATATTATTTGAGAGAGAAAAATCATGATTATCTCAATCAATTCAGGAAAACATTTGATAAAGTTCTACACTATTTATGATTAAAAAAACACCAACACCAAATAGCTCTTAGCAAACGAGGAATAGAAGGGTACTGCCTTAACTTGGTAAAGCTCATATGTTAAAAACCTGCAGCAGCCCTGGCTGGTGTGGCTCAGTGGATTGAGTGCCGGCCTGCAAACCGAAGTATTGCTGTTTCAGTTCCCAGTCAGGGCACATGCCTGTGTTGCAGCCTAGGTCCCCAGTAGGGGGCGCTTGAGAGGCAACCATATTGATGTTTCTCTCCCTCTCTTTCTCCCTCCCTTCCCTTCTCTAAAAATAAATAAATAAAATCTTCAAAAAACAAAAACAAAAAAAAAACCCTGCAGCAAATAGTATGCTTAATGGAGAAGGTGTAGATACATTAAGATTAGAAGAAAAGGGTGCCCACCATCACAATTTCTGGTTAACATAGTATTGGAAGCACTTGTCAGTGCTCTAAGGAAAGAAAAAGAAACAGAAAGTATGTATAAAGATTGGAAAGGAAGAGATAAAATCGTCTTTATTATATCTGCTTAGAAAAACCAACAGAATCAACAAAGTATTAAGACTCATGAAATTCGACAAGGTTGCTGGTTTCAAGACAAGCTTTTAAAAATTTAATAGCATTTTTATAGCAGCCATAATCAACTAGGAAATGTAAGAATAAGAGCACTTGCAAGAGCAACAAAAACGATGAACTATTTAGTACAATAAAACTACGAACAATTTCACTGAAGCAGGAATACACAGATGATCGTGGAATAAATATAAAACTAGTAAAGGATACAGAAGATGATTGGAATAAAGCAAGAGACATTCCACGTTTTTAGAAAAATTGACTTAAAAGTATGAAGATGGCAAACTTCCCAAATTAATCCATTGATTCAATGAAATCCCAGTCAAAATGTTAGTTGAATTTTTAGGGACTCAATAAACTTTCTCTAAAATGTATCTGGAAAAATAAAGGCCCAGAAATAACCAAGTCAACCTTAAAAAATAAGAGTAAAGAGGGAGCTGTATTCTACCAAATATTAAAACATGCTACAAAGTCATAATAATAAAATCAGCATGATGTTGGCTCAAATACAGACGAAAAGATCAGTGGAACAAAATAAAGAGCTCAGAAATTGACTTATAAACAAATATGGGAACTTAATATATGGTAAAGTGGGAGCTGAGGCTCAACAGGGAGAGAATGGACTAGCTAGTAGATGATGCTGGGAAAACAGTCTCCTTATATGGAGATAATAAAACCGGCTCCCTATATGGAGAAAAATGAAACTGAATCTCCACCAAGCACCACACACAAAGGGTACTTGAACTCACCAGTAATCAGATAAGGGCAAATTAAAATGACTATAAAACTAGGAATCTGGTTAATGCCAGGTGGTGGTGAGGACGCGGGGCCCCACGCAGTGCTGTCGGACGGGCAGACTCTGCAGCCACTCTGGAAGGCCCTCCGGCTATCCTTAGTCAGTCCAGCATTCTGCTCCTGGACATATATATTTTTTAAATCTTACCTGGATTCAGGAAGAGATGGACAGTGGTATTCATGGCAGCACTGTTTGGGGCGACGAGTTGCTGAAGGCAATCTGGGGGTTCATCCCTGGGACTCTGGGTGCTCGAAATGTGATGGGTGCACACTGTGGAGTCCTCTGCAGCAGGAAGAAGCAAGGGACTTAAAACAGAGGCTTGAATGGAAGAAGTAACAATGAAGTATATAATACAATACTGAATGCATAAGTGGTGTTATAGATTTATAATATAAATGTATTATCATTTACTGAATTTAAAATTCATTCATACAACAATGCACATGGTTCAATAATACCTACCACATACTGCTTACCAAATAACCACCAAACTGAAACAGCAATAAACATTTATTATCTCAAGCCCAGGCAGGGTGGCTCAGTTGGTCGGAGCATTGTCCCAATACACCAAGGTTGCAGGTTCCATCCCCTGTCAGGGCATATCCAAGAATTAGCCACTGAATGCATGAATAAGTGGAACAACAAATCAATCCCTCTGTATCATCAATAACTTTTTAAAAAGCAAAAATAAGAAAACACCCCAAAACATTGATCTCACATGACTTCTGTGGCTCAGGAATTCTATGGGTTAAAGCAGCTTAGGTGGGTGACTCTGGCTCAGGGACGCTCCTGGGTCGCCCTCAAACTGTCCGCCAGGCTACAGTCACCAGAAGGCGGGATCGGGGCTGGAGAATCTGTTTTCCAGGCGATGAACTCGCACTGCGCAAGCTGGGAGAGGCCTCAGTTCATCGCCACGTGTGCCTCTCCTCAGGGCTCTTTCCTGACACAGCAGCTGGCTTCCCCCAGACTGAGTGTTACGAGTAGCCTGAGTGATTCGAGAGCGAGCAAGGAGCTACCCTGCCTTTTATAACCTAGTCTGAGAAGTTACCCACTTCCACCGCATTGCATTTTTTAGAAGCAAATCGCCAAGCCTAGCTCACACGGGGAGGGAGTCAGGCTTCACGTTTTGAAGAGAGGGATATCAAAGAAGTTGTGTAGCTATTTCCAAATCACCACACGTACCAACAAAATATACATTCAACGGTTTGGAATGGCTGCCTTTGATAGGGAAGAGGAATGGGAATGGGATCGAGAAAATGGAAGGAAGGAGGCGAGAGAGGCAGGGTGGGAGGGGCTGCCATCGGCTGTGTGTGCGTGCGCGCCAAAGACTCTGCGTGCGGCGCATCAAGGTGTGTGTTTAATTCTCTGCATCTGGAGGGAAAAAGGAAACTTAGTATGCGTCTTTTTGGTCTCCTTTCTATATGTTCACACCAGGACATACCTCACAGCTTTGGTTTTCGGTGCGTCTTTGTGTGTGAATGTTGTGTGTGTGTTTTACCCTGGCTGGATCTTATACCTACTGATTGATTTACAACTAGTTTTTTCACTTAATTGTGCATCTTGGGGAGGTTTTCCATGTCATTACATATAGATCTGTCTGGTTCTGTCTATTACTGCGCATCGCTTCCTCATTGGGGGATGTTCAGGTCGATTTTGTGTGTCTTCTTTGTTCCTCTCCCTCTGGTTGGCTGGGTGTCTGCGTCACTGTATCTATAGCCACCTTTGTTTCTCTGTCCTCTCTGTACTTCTCCTTCACTTGTTTTGTCTCCCCTGGAGTTCCAGATTGAGGGACAAGGGACATGCAAGGCAATCCTGCTGCAGGCAGAGGTGGTGCTTCAGGACAGGCAGGGGCTGCTGTGGCAGATTTGCTACTTCTTCAGCCTGCCTCCTGCTGACTAGCTGTGTGGCGGATGCAATGCCCTCAGCAAACATCCTGGTCCTTGCCCTCAAACACCTCACACTGAGCATGGGGACAGACAGGTGAGTAACTCACCCAAGGTAGAACCGTACGGGTGAGGGCAGCCTTCCAAGTCCACCAGCTGCCTGCGTTTTCATACCACCTGCATCACTTAGATGTTTGACTTTGGACAAGTTATTTCACCTCCCGATACCTCAGTTTTTGCATCTGTAAAATGAGGATGTAAGCCTATTTTCTTATAAGGTTGATATGAGAAATAAAGACAACACACGTAAAGTGCTTAGCACACTGGCTGGTGTGGAATGATCTGAGAACTTTGAACTGTTAGGAAGCTAGCCGGGGCGTGGTCATGCAGAAACAGGGCCACCAATCAAACAGGAAGACATGGGCTCTGGGCTCTGTGCCTTCGACAAACGAAGGGTACAACCTGCAGGAGGGGCAGCCTTTCCCCCTGGTAGAGCTGGAGGCAGGTATTCCGGGGGGACAGGTAGGTAAAAAGAAAAGCACTGGATTAAAAATCCGAGGTATGCCTGGGAGATAGGGAGCAGTGTCCCGTGGCTGGAAGGTCACGTTCACTGGCAAGGGGAGGAAAAGTCCCTTCGGGATGTGTGCAGACAGGCTTCTGGCACAGAGAAAGAGGTTCAGGGCCCTTCCATGAACTTGAACCCCAAAGCTAAAGTTGGAGGTCTATCATAGGACTGTTGTCAGGGTCAGGCAAGGCTCCAGGAAGGAAGCTCCCTTCCCACCATCCTTCTGCCTTCTTCAGCAGGGGCCTCCTCCCAAGGCTTGGCCACTCCCAGCATCCAGCACCCCCACCCTCCGCTGGTTGGGAGGCAGGCAGGAGTTTTTTCTCGGGGGCTGTGCCGGGTGGGCGGTTTTCCCGGAGCAAGAAGCGAGGCAGGACTGAGTTGGCGCCAGCTCCCTCAGATACAGACATGGCTGGTGGGATGACCAGCCTGCCCCAGCTCGCTTGAGCCCAAGGCTCTCTCAGGCACCGTGTTCCTGTCCTGGGGGCTGTGGCACCACATCCCTAGGGTGTGGCATGTCACAGAGAAAGGCAAGAGGGTTGCCCACGATGCCTGGAGTGGGGCAGAGCCCGGCGAAAGCCAGGCCGAGGTTGCTAGCAGGCACCGACAGGAGGAGGAGCCGTCTGAGCAGGACGAGGCAGGACCTGTGGGAAGAGACCATCTGGAGCAGCCAAGGGTGGAGCAGAGCGGCCCCTGCCCCAAGAGGGGCCAGGACCAGAAGCCTGGCTCGTGGCAGGGTAAGGAATACTGGCCCTGCAGAGGGCGCTGGAGAGGCAGGGGTTGGAGGGGCTGAGAGAGGTCACCTCCGAAGGCAGAGCATCATTCAGGGTTGGCATCCCTGCTCTAAAGAGGGGACACTCGCCCTTTCAACTCTAAGGCTCCATGCTTCGGTGGTTGGGATGAGCGGGCCTGAACCAGAGTATGGCTGAGAGACCTGGCCCAGCTCACTTCTCGGGGGCACTGAGGCCGGGAGGAGGGGCGTGAATTTCCCAAGGTCCCAAGCAACAGTCAGCAGCAGTGTCAGGAACTCAGCCTGTGATTTGACCCGAGTTTGGTGTCCTTTCCTCTTCGGCACAGCTGCCTCTTCCTCACGGGACCTGGCTGTGCCAAGGGTCATCCCTACTGAGCAGGGCACAGCCCTGTGCTCCTGGGGCCCCAGGGCACCCTGATAAGCAGGCTTCAGACTTGGGTGTGGATGGAACGAGGGCTAGCGGGAGGCGCAGTGGAGAATTAGAAGGAGTACAGTTTCTGAGCCGAGCTTTGCCCTCCTGTTCCATCTGACCCCAGGCAAGGCCTGCTCTACTTTTCCTCAGCTGTAGGAGGGAACAGGGCCAAGAACGGACACAATGGGGCGATGCTCTTGGTCCCTGCTGTTCAGAGTGCTACCACTCTGGCAGAAGACCTCGCACCAGAATGCTCTTAGAAGCCAGGGCCAGATGGGGGTCCGGTCAGACTCACTCACCAGGGTCCTCTGTGCAGAGTGAGGCCAGTCCTGAGAACGCAGCGCGGGAGCGGAGCCGGGTCAGGACGCTGCGCCAGGCCTTCCTGGCCCTTCAGGCTGCTCTGCCTGCCGTGCCCCCCGACACCAAGCTCTCCAAGTTGGATGTGCTGGTGCTGGCCACCAGCTACATAGCCCACCTCACCCGCACACTCGGCCAGGAGTTGCCTGGCCCCTCCTGGCCACCCTTACTGCGTGGACTCTGCCACCTGCACCCTCTCAAGGTAGGCCACGGGCCCAGCCAGGGCCTCGGCGAGGGGGGTTGGGGCAGGAAGGAGATACTGGACTTGGGCCCCTCTGCCCGCAGTGGGGAGTGGTGATTGGAAATGACTTCATGAGAATGTGGCTCCTCCAGGGGCAGGGAAATTCATGGAGGCCCCAACTATGCAGTGTCTAGTGACGGGGAGAGAAAGGAGCAGGTTCCAGGACTGGCGCCTGGGAAAGGAAATTGCACCTAGGAGAGCCCTGGAGTTGGGGGGCTTCATCCCACTACACAAGGCCTCAGTGTCCCCTGGACTTCTGTCGCAGGAGAGATGCCCCTCTGAGAGAACAACAGTCTAAGAAAGCATCACTGTAGAAGCAACCAGGCTTGGGACAGGGTGGGCGGGGGCAGTGGGCAGCACCACCTACCTGCCTGCCATGCGTCTCCGTTCTGTTACACGTGAAGGGAAGATAACATCAGCCTGACTCCTCTTCCAGGACATGAAGTGAGATTATGAATAAAGAGTATCGCTAACAATAAATCACCATCTCAATGACAGCTAATATTATTTGGAGGCTAAAGTTATGCCAGGAGCTGAGCTAAGTGCTTTAGTGCATTTTTATCTTTTAATCCACACAAGAACCAAAGGAGGTTACTTTAGAGATGGAGAAGTCCAAACTCAGGGAGGTTAAGTGGCTGAATGCAGTTGAACGCAAGGGTGTCTGACTTCAGAACCCCCCCTTCCCCACTGCCCCTGCTCACAGCAGGCCAGTGAAATGGTGATCAGAGTAAGGCCATCGCACAGAGGAAGCGATGGATAACACGCTGCAGAGTGAACAGATGGGAGCTGGTCAGTGGGGCTGGTTAGGCAGAAGCCGTGTCCCCTCAGCCTCCAGGTGGAGGGGCTGCCAAGAGGAGGACAGACCTCAGGGTATCTTCTGGGACTGCCCAAGCCCCTGCTGGAAGGACGGACAATCTTGGGAGGTCCCCAGCTTAGGGGGTGTGGGCAGCACTGACATCTGGGGCCAGAGGCACTTGGGTGGCATTGGGGTTGCTGTGCAAGAGAAGGACTCTGGATGGTTCGGCGTCAGGGGTCTATCCTTGCCCACCCCCACACCCCAGCCCTAGCCTGGCTGCAACCAGCTCTGCCAGCACCTTCCTCCTCACTGTGGGGGCTCTTCTCGGGTGCCTTGCTCCTCAGCCAACTCCTGAAGTGCATCCCTGCCAGGCTCAGGTGGTCAGGAGAGTGTGTGGTGAGCCAGAGTCCGCTGTCATCAGAGCAGTCATGGCAGGCGAGGGTCTCAGGGAGGGAGGCCAGGGAAGGTGGGTCTTTGGGCGCCGAGGACCACGAGGGGCTGCAGTAGGGCGCGTTACTCACCTTCGGTCTCCGTGTCTTGCAGAAGTGGCCAATGCGGTCCCGTCTCTATGCCGGAGGCCTGGGATGCTCTGGCCTTGACTCCACCACAGACACCACCTTGGGCCAAAGAGCAAAGGAGGCGGAGGCCAGGCCCCGAGTCTCTGGAGAGGCAGATGCTCTCCTCCCCACCAGGCCACCCTCACCAGCTCGTGGTGACAAATGACCCTCACGCTCACCCATTCTTCCCAGACTGCAACTCAAGCTTAGGGGCCTAGACTCTCCACCAGGCCCTGCCTGTCTTCACTCCGACTCTTAGCCACTGGATCTGACTCAGCTCCCAGGGTCCAGCCCGCAGAGCAGGCGAAGCTGTGGGCGCGTCTGTGATGGAGAGAACTCAGGAGGACCAGGGAGTGGATCTTCACTCTTGGCACCCAGGGGGTGACTCCCCGTTGGCTCTTCCAAGGCAGCTACAAGCGAAATGGGAGAGGAAGTGGTCTGATGGGGTTGGAAGCTGATTTGGGGCACCACCCCTTGCTTCCCCTCCCCCTAAAGTTCCCACAAACCCTCTGGAGATTGCAAGCAGACAGACCCTCCCGCACAGGTGCAGAGGTAGGGGCCTAGGGTGGCGGCAGCCGCAGGGCCTGATGGGACAGCTAAAGGCCAGCCAGGCTCTTGGCAGCTGTTGAGTGCGAGCAGAGCTGGGCTGGGGTTGCGTCACCAGAGGGGAAGCTGAAGAAGGGAACCTGGTTCGTGTTTGCACCACAACATGCTTGCCGGCTGTCAAAGAAGCAGGAAGGAATTGAGGAGGCTCGTCTCTGCATTATGGCCTCTCCAGCTGCCCTTTATCACTACATTTTCTCCCTCGCTGGGCCCTGCACCCTTCCCTGCTTTTCTTGATATGAGTTATATTTACAGGTTAAGCTGTAAGGCTTTCGTTGCTTACATTCCAGTTTCCAGAGACACTTTTATTCCCTACTGCCCAGTTTGAGGAGGTCTCAGCCCAGAGGCAGCTTTACCCTAACTGAACTAGTCGGCACCTTGAGGCCCTTCACAAGAAGAATGCAGATGGAGTCAGTTACATCCTTGAAGGACCTTAGAAGAAGGTGTATCTTTTCCAGGGAATGATAATTATAGTCTTCTTTTCCCATTATGTTAGAAACCTAACCACCAGCGAAAACAAGGCCCGGGTTCAGTGGGCTGCTTGTGTGATTTTGGCCTAAGGCCTCACTGGCTCTGGAGTTATTTTTACAATCTTTCTACAAATGACCTTTCTAGGGCCAGCTCCACCCCCACATACTGCCCCCCCCCCCCCAGGCTCTCCCTGAGTCCTGCCGTAGGGTGCCAGAAGTCTGATAGTTTCAGTGCAATTTACCTCTGGTCCTGAGGAAATAATCTGAGAACTAATAATCTTCCAGATGCCTGAAGTCCAGACAGAGAAGGAGCCACCTTTTTGTTGAACTGCGGGGCCTTGGAGTGGGAGGGGATGGGCCAAGACCACTAGAGGGGCAGCCTTAGCCAGAGCCAGCATCGCCATCATGGGAATGAACGAGGTTTGGGGCAGGCTGGGAGCGGCTGGGGTCACTGGTGTAACGAGTTGTTGTTCCTCCACAGGGCCAGCCAGGGCAGCGGGGAAAGGGGGCTGAAGGGGTGACTCAGCAAGTTGGGGTGGAGGCAGGAAAGGAGACACAGAACGTTCTAGCCACGGCTGCACGGGATGGGGGAGAGCAGCTGGACTGTGGCTGGGAGCCACGAGGAGAAGGCCGCAGCCAAGGCCGAACTCGTAAATCTACCGAGGGACCCGGAGAGCGTGTGCAGAGCTGCTTCTGGGCCGCTGGCCGGGGCCAGGCAGGGGCAGAGACCAGGTGTGGGTGGGCATGGGATGGTTTCTTCACAAGACCATAAAAGTCCAGCTCGAGTGTTCTATTTTTAAAACCAATGGGCAGTATCTTCCTGGTTGAGTTTGAGGGTGACGAGAAGAGGGGCAGATGAATTTCCTCCCAAGCCAGTGGCACACAGTGTTTTTCTGGGGATGAAACTGGGAAAGCTGGCTTTAGGTGTGCATGGGGTTCCCTCTAGAGCATGGGACTTCTCCCGATAACTCTGGTTTGGAGCTCAGACCCAAGCCTGTGTCCTTGGGGGGTGACCATGTCACCCCGGAGGAGAAGGCCAGGAGAGCAGAGGAAAGATGAAGCTAGTGGGGGCTGAGGTCTGCCATCATTACAGTTTCTGAGGCTGCCTCAGGCTTTTCCCAGGAATAACCGTGTCCCTGAGTGCCCGGACAGTCCTGTGAGGTCCAAGGGCCATCTTCTCCAGCTGGACAGCATCCAGCACAGGGAGCACAAGGGCTGTGAGGGCCACTGGTCAAGCAAGGAAGGGACAGGGGATGAATGAGGATAACCAGAAGTATCAGCTTGGAGACTCAGATCCACAAATGCACCAGAGCCAGGAGTAACCGCTTTTGCCTCTGCGGCAAAGGAAGAGCAACACCTGCCCCGTGGGAGACTTTCTGTTCCGACCAGTGCTGGGGGTTCGGGTGGACAAGGGCAGCCGGAGGCCGCTGAGACTCGGGTCCAAAGACAGCGTCTATTCCCGGGGAACAGTGGTATGTGGGAAAGAGGTTCCAAAAGGAAGCAGGAGCACAGATGACAAAATGACAGTAAGGTGGCCTGGCTCAGGACTCAGAGGGAAGGCTGGGCTACTTGTTTGTCTTGTACAGCCCGGTGCACCCCGGTGCCCCTGACTCAAGCAGGGGTGGAGGCCCCAGGGGAGAGGACAGCGTCCCCGGCGCCCGGTGTGCAAAGCTTTCTGATGCGCCACTGGAGAGCGAGGGCAGAGGCTTAGCTGGGCCATGGGAACAGAGCTGGCCAAGTGTTCTCTAAGTGCTGAGGCGGAGACTGCAGAGCTTACCAAACTGGCAACTACAGTAATTAGAAATAGAAAACCTAGTCTTGTCTCATCTTCTGGTCAATTCCTCGTCTCATCTTCTGGAACCTGACCAGGATGAGTCAGACGGCATTCTCCTCTCCCTTTTGTGGCACAAGCCCTCAACCCCGGGACCCTGCGAGCTTAGATTCTAGATCAGGGGTTGGCAAACTATGGCCAGGGGGCCAAATCCAGTCCCCCTCAACCTGTTCCTGTAAATCGGTTTTTATTGGAATACAGGCAACCCCATTTGTTTATGTACTACCTGTGGCTGCTTCCTGAGACCACGCAGAGTGGGATAACTGCGACAGACTGTAAAGCCTAAAATAGTTACAGAAAAAGTTTGCTCACCCCTGCTCTAGATCACAGAGGCTCAGAGTGAGCCCAGAACCTTGGGAGGGCGGGGCGGGGTCCCGGAGGCCCTTTCAATATTCTAAGTGGCTGAAACTATTTTCATAAGATGCTATTTGCCTTTTCTCACTCCTATCCTCTCACCAGTGTAATGGAATTTTCCAGAAACCATATGACATGTGCTACTGCAATAGCAGAGGGGATGTAGAGGCTGCTATAAGGATCCAGCTGTCTGTTACAGTAGACATCACGGATATTGGCAAAAATGTAAAGCAACGCCCCTCTTCTCACTAAATACTTTCCAATGTGGAAAGCAATGATGTTTCAGAAAAATGTTATACATGTTCACATAGAGTGAGTTAATGCTATTTTAAAATAAATAGTCTTAAAAAGTCTATTTTAATTTCTGGTACGGTGACTATCACTAGAAATAACT
>PVJI01030142.1:0-14528 GCA_004026765.1 Micronycteris hirsuta | reverse complement strand
ATCCCAGTAGTGGAATTGCTGGGTTGAAAGGCAGTTCCATTTTCATTTTTCTGAGGAAGTTCCATACTGTTTTCCACAGTGGCTGCACCAGTCTGCATTCCCACCAACAGTGCAGTAGGGTTCCCTTTTCTCCACATCCCCTCCAACAGTTATCTGTTGCTTTGTTGATGATGGCCATTCTGACTGGTGTGAGGTGATAATTTACAATCTCTTAACAATTAGAGATTTGTATGTAAGAAATCTTGAAAAGGACTTCAACTATAAAAGGGACAGAAAAATATTTCTTTTAGTTCCTATATAAATATATAAAATTCTGTTGAACCACTTTAGACTTGAAAATTATAATTAAAAATTTGTTTTGAAATGATTGATATTTCTGAGATAAAATTTTATCCTATACAAAACTTTATAATAAATAGGAAATTATAGGCTTTTTCAAGTTAAAGAGTTATAGATGAAGACTAAATCTTACTTAATACCTGTTGATTTTTCTACCCAAATATACCTAATTCTGATAACTAGTCACTAAAGAAAAAAAATATATATCTAATTGTATTCGAATGACAGGTAAATAGGAACAGGGTTGACCTGTCTGAAAGCAATTATACCAACTTTATAATTAGACTTATATTTAATTTTTTTATACTTTGGTCTGTGATTACTTATGCCAGGATGATTTGTTAATATATTGTGAGAGATTATTGGTTCTGAAGTGTAGAGACATATATAATGTTAATACTGTTATTTTATATTACCATAATATTAATATATGATGTATAACAATTAATATATAACATCATGTTATAATAATATATTATATATGTGTATATATACATATGTAGATATATATTGTATATATATATGTGTATGAATATGAAACACAACAATTCAGTGAACATTTTGCATGTATCAATTTGTTTAAAGTCCACAACAATCTGTGTGATAGTATCCCCATTTTATACGTGGGAATTCTGAAGATACTCATATAACAATAAGACCAAAATTGAAATAGATATTTTGAACATATTTTCAGTATACTTTGTTGTTTTATAAAAATTGATATATATTCATAAGAAAAATTCAAATAAGACTTAAAATCTGGCTTTCCCACCTTCTGTGAATATGGTCCACATCGAGACCTCTCAATACACAAATGTGCAGAAAGGAGGCAGGAAAGTTAAACAGCTTGTCAGGGTAACTTGATTTTTGAAAATGAGATGATGTAGTACATTTTCAAGAAGATGTGGAAAATATTGGTTTAATCTTTACTTCAATGTAACTATAAAAAGAGAACAAAAGTAAAATAGGAGGAATTATTGAGTTTGGATTTTTCTTCATTAAAAATGTTACCTCTAAATTTTAAAAAGTAGCCGTGACCCTAAGTGTTTTGTATCAATGTTTTTGTCCATTTCAACCATGTAAAGTACTCTCTGGCTCCTTGACAGGAAATAAAACAAGAGTATTATCTTACAAAACCCATAGTTACTTTGTTTCCATATTGAGATAGATTCAGTAATCACCATTGGATGTTTTTGATTGGTCACTATTTTATTGCTCATTATTGAGTTATTCTGATTAAATTCTTGGTTGGCTAGATTGTATTTGCAGTTTAGAGGTCTGTGTATTTCTTAAAGCCTCCATGGGTTAAATTACCTAATCTCTGGCTTAGTCGCCAGTATGTGTTGATTATAGATGAAGGAACATGTGGCAGAATACACGCTTCCTGATTTATACTTCCACATTAGAGCTGTGCAGTCACTGCTCAGCTGACTCCCAAAGTTAATTCTGTGCAATCCTAAGTGCCTTTTACACTGGAAGGAATTTTAAATCTTTTTCTAATTTGCTTTAACATTTTCTTTTAGGAGATGAGTTTGAAGATACTAAGGACATTTAGCCTGGAGAAAGAAAATTTTATATACACACACACACATGCACACGCACAAAATGTAAATTTTTATATAATGACTAAAGCGTTGTTAGCAAGAAGGCCATTCTTCTTTACCTTGTTTAATCTAGGCCAAGTGTCCTTTCCTGTGCTTTTATAGTATTCTGTGATTTTTTTATATAATATTTGTGAGGTTGTTTTATAGTCATCTGATAAATGTCAGTCATTCCCAAACCATTTTTTAATTATACTTTTTAATTCTAAAGTAGTTCAATAGCCCTGGCTGGCATAGCTCAGTGGATTGAGCGCGGGCTGCGAACCAAAGGGCCGCAGGTTCGATTCCCAGTCAGGGCACATACCTGGGTTGCGGGCCAGGTACCCAGTGGGGGCCATGTGAGAGGCGACCACAAATTAATGTTTCTCTCTCTCTCTCTTTCTCCCTCCCTTCACCTCTCTAAAAATAAATAAATAAAATATTTAAAAAAAATACAGTAGTTCAATGGATTTCAAATCATTGTTTCATTTGATTTATGAGGTTGTATTATAATCATCACATATAAGTTTAGACAGTGAGTTCCTTGAATTCAGATACATAATAAGCATCCAATCAATGTTTTTGATTCAGAGGGGTTAGCTTTATCTTCTGTTGATTTGTAGTGGCTTCCAAGGACACTGTGTTGAGAGTGAGTCTGAGGTCACTGCTGACTCAGCAAGAATGGGCACAGTGATCAGTCAGCAATGCCTGCTCTGAGCCTAAGAACGAAAAGTGGTGCTAAAAATGACAAATATTGTTCCTCCTAGATTAGACGCTATTTATTTACAGCAGATGGCAGAATCAGGACTATTAGATAAATACTCCAGGAGGTAGATTGTGGCTCAATATAATGATCAATGCTTTAATGATTAAATAAGTTTAAAAAGTGGTTTCCGTGTTAGAGTTCCTGGATAAGTGACTTTCCTTTCCCTAGAATTTTTAGCAGACAGATTAGCAAAATATTTGAAAACTATTGAACATTATGGATACTTTCCACTGTATGATTTAAGCTTGTAGGAAGTAGTTTATCAGTATGACCAAGGCATGGTAAGAAATTAATTTTAAAGCAGAGGAGTATTTTTAGGTATATGAAATAATTTTTAAAATTTCAGTGTTTATTGAACTTAAGCAAGTTTTATGCTCTAATTCTATAGATCATTTAAATAAGAATAAATAGTCTTTGGGTTATATGTTTGAAGATGCCACAAAACTATAGTAAATGAATATTCCTTAACTTAGTGAAAATAATATTGCCATCTACCAGGTTCTTTAAGCTAAGAACCCAGTGGTTACACTGTATCCATCAACAAGCCCTGAAGTTTCTACCCCAGACCTGAATCTGCCCTCTTCTTTCTATGTCCACTGTTATCACCATGTCTCCCTGGTCCTTAGAAATTCCTCCTATGTAATACCCCCCTTTTAACCTTTGCTCCAATACCATGCATCCTCCATCCAGGAGCAAAGGTGTCTTTCTTAAAACACAGGTCAGATCATGTCATTTTTTACTTGAGGTACTCTAATAGTTTTGTATCATAGTAGCATAAAATTTACCCAAGGTTCTTATGTCTTTACCTAAAAAGTTCTCCAGGTGTCTATCTCTCTGACTCCCCTCTGTCCCTTCACTCAGATGCCCAACCACACTGGACTTTTTATCAGTTAGGGACTTTTGCATTATTACAATCTAAGTGAGAAATGGGTGGTGGTATTGGAGATGATAAGCAGTCAGTTACGAAATGCATTTTGAAAGTAGAACAAACAGCAATTCCCGACCGCTGTATTGTGGTAGAAAGAAGATTTAAGGACGACTCCAAGAATTTTGGCCTGAGCAATTGGAAGGATAGAGTTGCCATCAATTAAAATGGGGGAGGCTAAGTTTGGGGTATATTTGGAAGAGAAGATCAGGAGTGTAGTTTTGGAGATGTTGAATTTGAGATGAAGATGAATCAGCAATATGAGCCTGGAGTTGAGACGAGAGGTCGAGGATGAGATAAAGCTCTGTGAGTTGTTGGAATGTACTTGGAACTTAAAGACATAAGACTTCTTGTGTTTATGAAGGGAATAAATGTGGATGACAATGAGAAGAGGCCAAGAACTGAGCTAGAGAGCACCAGAATATTAAGATATTTTGGAAAAAGAGAGTAAGTCTGTAAAGGAGTCTGAGAGGGAGTGACCAGTGAGGTAAGAGGAAAACCAGGAGAATGTGGTGTTAAAAAAAAAAAACAAAAACTCTAGTAAAGAACACATAACAAGAAAGAGGAAAGATTAGCCATGTCAAATGCTGCTAACCAGTCAAGTAAAGTGAGAACTGAGAATTGACCGTTGGATTTGGTAACAGGTTCTTGACAATCTTGACAAGACTAGTTTTGGTGGAAATATGGAGGTTAAAGTTTGAATGGGTTTAGAGAGAATAGGAGGAACAGAATTGGAGGCGACAAATATAACCATCTCTCTCTCTTTTTAAAAAGATTTATTTATTTATTTATTTATTTTTAGAGAGCGGGAGGGAGGGAGAAAGAGAGGGAAACATCAACATGTGGTTGCCTCTTGTACACCCCACACTGGGGACCTAACCTACAACCCAGGCATGTGCCCTGACTGGGAATCAAGAACTGATGACCCCTTGGTTCACAGGTGAGTATTCAATCCACTGAGGTATACTAGCCAGGGCTAAACATCTCTTTCAAGGATTTTCACTGCACAGGTAAAGGAATGATGTGGGTTATGACTGGAGCAGGAAATGGAGTCAAGTACTATTTATTTTGTTTTATAGATGATTGAAGTTATCACATGGTTGTATTATTTTCTGTCAATGGAAGTGTACATGTAGAAAGCAAAAAGATGATATGGAAGAAAGATGGCAAATGCATGAGCAAAGCCTATGTGAGTCTGGAAAAGAGAATGGGATTTACTATACAAGTCAAGAGAATGGCTTTAGACAGGGCAGAGCGGCTCTTCACAGGGAGACAGAGAAAGTGGGTGCAGTTACTCAGGTGGGTAGATGTGGAATTTTATGGAAATTAATCCATATTTTTTCAGGGAAATAGAAAGCAAAGCCATTTGCTGACAGAAAGTCTCAATTCTGTGTTCTCTAAAATAGAAAGACTAAATGAGAAATAACAGAAAATATTTTGTAAACTCAAGTTCACTACATAACTATAAATAATTATTTTCTAATGATTATCTCTGATCATGTATTTAAATGGAAAATTTGAAGTCTGTGATATTCATTCATGGCTGTTAAATGAACAAATGTCAAATACTTTAAATTATAAAACTTAGGTGTTGAAATGATTCACTGGTGAAAAACATTAATCTACATAACAGCTTCTATAAAATACACTCACACTAAAAATATCTTTCATTCTTGAAATTAAGAAATCTAATAAGCACATTGGAACTCTTGTTACTAACCATCTGGCTTTACTGCCTTGATATAAATAGAGAATCATCGCTATTTTCTATTTTTTAAAGATTTTTATTTATTTATTTTTATACAGAAGAGAATGGAGGGAGAAAGAGATGGGGAGAAACATCAATGTGTGGTTGCATCTCACGTGGCCCCCCACTCGGGACCTGACCTGCAACCCAGGCACATGCACTGACTGGGAATCAACCAGCGACCCTTTGGTTCACAGCCCATGCTCAATCCACTGAGCTACACCAGCCAGGGCTCATCACTATTTTCTTTAATAAAGATTTGAAAATTGATTTGTTTCTTGGTAAATTGTGAACTTTAGTCAGAAATACATTTTTTTCTTGGTTTCCATTAATTTTTTTAAAAGTGCATACAATTTGTTCAAAGAAAGTAATTATTACTAATCACTTTTATTTCTTAGGTTCTCTGTGAATCAGTGGTCATATAATTTAAAGAAGAAAACCCTCTACTTTAATGTTCTATGATGAAAATATTTTCACCTCATTTTAGACACGTGGCTTGTACATTCTTATATTTGAATTTATCATGATTGACTTTCAGATTTTTGAAAATCTAAACTGAAGGCATTGTGATGAATCTGATACTGGAAAGCTGTTTGTATTTTTGCATATTTGTGTCTGAGGTGTACCTGATAGATGCTACATTGTTTTGATTTGTGTGATAGCCAATAGTTAGCTCTAATTGTTCACTTACTGAAGAGAAAATTAAAGAATATGAAGGCAAAATACATTTTTATAAAGAACTCAAATATTTTGACTGCCAGATAAAAAAACACAAATGCTTTACTCTTTACTTGAAATTATTATTTTCTTAGTGCTACTTTCATTTTATAGTCAGTTTGAAAGCTCAAAGAGCCATAATTATCAATTTTTTTAATAGTATGACTCAAAATAACTACTCACTTCTAAAACATGTTTCATTTACTATAGTTGCAATATTTGGTAGGCTATTGTACTTTGATTCTTTAAATATTGTTAACTCTTGCTTATTTGTAATAGCACATCAGTCTTGAGTGCTTACCATAATTTCATAACCATCCCAGATGAGTTTATTGCTATATTAAATGAAGAAGAACAACTCCTCGTAGGCTTGATACTGTTTAAGCAATTAGGTATTTTTGCTGGGTGCATGAAAACTCAGAAGAATTGAACTATGTTATAATGAGCCATATATAGTTAAGCAAATAAGATTTATTCATTGCTTTATTTCTCATTACTTCTCATTCATTTTAGAATACTTTTCAGCATGCTATTTATCCCCAGGGCCACTTTCTTTGAGGACATCCTTTGGGGGATGAATATTTCAAATGCACTAGGGCTAGCCTCTTTATTATACACATGGGGAGTGCAAGCCCTGAAAAGCTAAGGATGTCTGCTTCTGACTCTTTTATTGTAAAGGATTCTTCCCATTATTGATAGTGTTTAACACCATCGGTATGCTATTAAAGTTGCCCAGTCTTGGTGCAAGGTTCTTTATAGCAGCTCTCAATCTTTTCTCTGCTGGTACATTTTTAAGACTAATTTCTACCAGGATTCTGGGCTAATTGAACGATAGCAGAAAAGCATTTTCCGTCATTACCATTGGAGCAGGAACAGTAAATCTCCACTGGTGCAAATTGGGAACTCCATCTTAATGTCCTCAGACAGAAGAAAGCACACAGAAAACTCTAATCAGTCAAACCCCAGGATTCAGTGAGTGTGCACGTCAGTTTGTTTAGAGCAGTGTCCAGGAGAAGTAGCTGGACTTGGGCGTGCCTGCAACTCAAGGCATTTGCCTTTTAGTATGTGGAAGAGAGAAAGCAGAGTACATATTCCTTCTAAATCTAAATAGAAAATAGGTACACTTTATAAAATGAAGACTATTGTGTTGCATTCTATGTGAAAAAAAAATACCCATAAGTTAAACTCTGCTGAATCTACAAATACTCAATGACCAGGAACAGGAATAAGATCAGTGTTGGTTAATTTAGGTGCAGATAACTGGAGACAATTTTACAAATTGACTGAGGTTAGAAGAATTATAAAAGTGGGCAGGGTATGTAGTATAGTGGACTTAACATCAGATTGGCCACCTCCTTGTATGAATCCTTGCTAGTCCTGATTAAGCTGTGCCACTTAAGGAAAATTACTTAATGTCTCTTAGCCTCATTTTTAAAACAATATATATAATTGGATTAGGTAATTTTGAATCCCATAACTCTGAAACTCTATCATTCTTATAACAATAACAGTTCTTTTGAGAGATAAAAAAATACTCATACTCTAAGCTACCTCTAGAAATACCATCTCACTTTTCACATTTCTCCTACTGAAACATTGCGAGCACACATCCATTTACTCTCCATTTAAACTCATACTGAAATGATGGACATAAACCAAAGGAACCGAAGGAGAAAAGCACAGGCATCATCTCGGCAGTAGGGAGTGAGATTTTCATCTAGATTCAGCAGGTGCTATGAGATCATAATGGAAGGAATGTATGTAGCATAGGGAAAATTCCAGAGTGTGCTAAGAGTGACCACCAGTGGTATTCTGGCCAGCCAGGAGGAGAGCTGTATGGTAGGAACCACAGTTTGATTCCCTGAGGTAGTCTCCCAAGCCCAGTGTACCTGTGAGGGAGGGTATGAAATGGAAGCTTGGACTCCTTCCTCACTCTGGAGCATCCCATTATTCCCTTGATCCTTTGTAATGAGAGCACTCTTTGACATCAACAAAGTTTGAGTACCTGGGTGGCCCTAAATCTGAGGAGAGGATTCTACTCTTGACAGTGATGAAAAAGTTGAGTGTTTGGGGAGAGAAGAAGGTAACCCCAATTGCTTTAAATCTTCCAAATCTTACAATTGAATTAATCTTCCAAGGAAATCATGCCCTAAGACTAACAGTATAGGTTGTATTGCCCAGCAGCTTCTGCCTGTTTTAAAAGAAACTTCTAGGGCTGTCTTATACCATTGGATTGGAGAAGATAAGCCATGGCACTTTTTGGTTAATACAGCCCTACTATGTGAGCTTTGGGCTCAGCAAGCTCTTCAAAATTTCCTAGTGCCTCAGAAAGGTAACAGGAATCTGTTTCCCCAGCAGTTCATCTAGACTCCACTAGAAATTTTCTATGCTAGGAATGATAAAGGTTTCATGGAGTCTTGTCCAAGGTGATTGAAAATTCCCCAAACCTTTATCAGTCCTAGATCAAGATAGGAGCAAAGGATTCAGGCACCAATTGATCATAAAAACTATTACTAATTATTAGTTAATTAATTTTAAGGGGAAAAAACTGATGTCTAATTCCCCCTAGCATGGTTACTTTTTGTATGATTGTTACTCATAAACTTTTGTGGAATGAATGAATGAATGAATGAATGAAAGAAAGAAAGAAACATTATCAATAAGCCTCCTCTTCACATGAGCATGCAGAGTACAGCAACTGCTAACACTGAAAGCTAGCTTTTCCCACTATGATGTATAAGAAATAAAAAGCAGGTGAAGAACATTATGAAGAGGTAGTTGCTTTTATGTTTTAAGACCATACTCTGTATTTTAGTAGATTCTTGACATTAGTTAAAGTATATTTCCAGCTGCTTCTAATTTATACACAGAAATCTGAAATAAGCCTGTGTCCTCATTTGTACAGTTTTTGGATGACTAAAGACCTGCTCCTCCTAAAACTTTGGAAATTACCCAAGACTCTTGATCTCTTCTGCTTTCATGCCTATATACCTATTGTGGGTGCTTTCACCTCATCTATTTTAAATTTTTACATAAAAAAATACAAGGAAAGAAGGGAAGAGAATGACCAGGAAACTAGAGAGAGAGAGACAGACAGAGAGAAGGAAAAAGGAAAAACATCACAGAGATAATTTACTTACATTCACATCTCTTACTTTCCTATTGCCCCTAGCCACTTCAGCACTTGGAGTTTGAAGTTACCTAGTCTCACATCTTCTGAGTGATCGCTGTCCGATTCCCATGTTCCTTTGTCAGGATACGTTTCCAATCTTTCCCTTCCTACTATTTAAGGAACAGTCTCATGCATAGAAGTTTTATTGTTTGAGCAAGACCTTCCATTATTAACTTTTATTCCAAGCTCTTATCAAGACATAGTTTCTTAGTAAATCACTTCATCTTATAAAAGCCATTTTTCGGTAATAAAAATGACTTTATAACTTTGTATACATGGGCCAAGGGAGGACTGTATATATGTCAATGTAATATAATAAAGTTCAGATACCAAGAACCACTCCCACCTGACGATGTAGCATGGTGAAGCAGTGTGAGGGATCAGAAGACCAGCTCACAAGAGCTAAGATGTGACTTCAGTATGATGTTAAAATGAACATTTTATCGCTTCTCGGCCTTTTGGCTAAGATCATGTATAAAATGAACATTTTGTCTGACATGGAGCTCTACAATTTACCTATTCAGGGAAAACTAGAAGACTTTAGATAAGGATTATGGAGATTAAATATTAAAAATATTAAATTAATTTGAATAGCTTTGGGAGGAAAAGAGAAAAGATGAGGTGTCCTGGAAAACACCTGGTATCATTCACAACAATGATACTACAGTTTCATCTCTTTAAATTGCAGCAGGGAGGGACTCAAGTACTTGAAATAATTTATTAAGTCTAGGAGATATCTCTGTCTAAAACTAGTATTATGAAATCTTTGTCACCGTCTCTAAATTTTGGCCAAACGTTCAATTGTATGAAAGTAGTCTCTGGTGTAAAATTTAAAGAGTACAGGAAGTTTTGAAACTGGCAGTTCGATCAGGTAGGGTTTTATCACCTGTTATCAAATTTGAAGAGTAAGCTGAGCCTGACTTTCTTTTTTGCTGTTGCCTGTGTAAATGATTTCAAACAGCAGAAAGACTTGTACAATAGAAGGTGTTAGATGGCACTCACCTATTTTTTTTCTTAGACTTCTGTATGGTTTTTAATAACATAACTGGAAACAGTAGGGGGATTCCACAAAAACATTAAGAATGGACCTGTCAGATGATTCATCTATTCTATCTCTGCGTATTTATCTGAATACAAAAACATTAAGTTGAAAAGATGTATGCACCCTTATGTTCATTGTAGTACTATATCCAATAGCCAAAATATAAAAACAACCTATGGGCCCATGCAATGCATGAATGTACAAAGAAGTTGTAAGATATATATTCACACAATATAATACTACTCAGCCATAAAAAGAGGTGAAACCTTGCCTCTTGTGTCAACATGGATGGATCATGAGGGTATTACACTAAGCGAAATAGAAGAGATTGAGAAAGACAAGTACTGTCTGTTTTTACTCGTGCGTGGGATATAAAAACAAAATAAAACAACAATAGAAACAGACAAAACAAAACAAGCTCATAGAGGCAGACAACATATTGGTGGTTACCAGAGGGGAAAGAGGGGTGGAAGGAGGCAAATGGGTAAAAATATCAATTGTATGGCGACAGAGGGAAGCTAGACTTTTGGTGGTGAGCATGATATAGTATATATGTATGTTGAATTATAATGTTTTACAACTAAAACTTATATAATGTTATAAACAAATGTTAACTCCAAAATACCAAGTAAATAAATAGACATAATTAAGAAAATCCAACAAAACATCTATCTCCTCATCTTGAAAAGATCATTATACAAGGGGAACCACCAAAAATGGAATTTATTCATATTTGTTGTGTATTTATTCTTACATATTTAAACTTCAGCCACGTGCAAAGCCTCTCCATTTGATGCAGTCAGTACACCTATAGAGACATTTTTTCCAATGCTCAAAACAGTGCTTGAACTCACCGATTTTCATGCCTTTTAGTGCGTCCGCCATTTTTTGTTTCACCTCATCCACATTGGCAAAACATTTCCCTTTGAGGACTTTTTACATCCCAGGGTGGAGGGAGTTGCTTGGGGGCAAGAGCAGGTGAATAGGGAAGGTGGGCCATGGGGGTCATGCTGTTTTTGGTCAAAAACTTGAACAATCAGAGCAGTGTGGGAAGGGGCACTCATAAAAACCCATCATGAAATGGGCAAATGCATTGAAAATCTTCAAAGACTTCCGTGATGTCACACACAGCCTCTCACAACAGCACCAGCTAGCACACTGACACAGATGGGTTTCTAGCACACTCACCTAGCGGGGGAAGCCTATTCTACAAGGACCCCACCCTCCAGAAGATAATTCTGGATTTCTTGTGAGGCCCTTCTTAGAAACTACTATATCATTATAGCATGTTTTGTTACGATTGATCATTGTTATCATTTTGTAAACATCTAGATTGTTTGGGTTAACTAATAATGTTGGGCTATGCTGTTACATGTATTTTTTCTTTTAACTATGCTATGTTTTTAAATATATATTTCCTAAGGGAATTATTTATCAGTTGGAAAAATTAAGGCATGACCATATGTGCAGTGTCCTACCATTCAGTTTATGAGCTGCTTTCCTGACTTTAAGAAAGATGACTTCTGTTTTCTGAACTATTCATTTTTTCCCTCATGGTTCAATGACTATAATAAGAGACATGTTCAGCATATTATAATATTTCTAATTCATATTTAAAACCTTTACCGCCATGAAAAATTCATTCAGGTTTTATGATACTAACATTGAAAATGTCTTATTTGTTTTCTCATAGAAAATGTTTGGGTAGAAGTCTGTTAGAATTCATATGAGTAAAGTACACACGAGCTTTTTTTTTTTTTTTTGGCTACACATTTACTACTGGGAAAGTAAGCTTTCAAATTCAAATGGATAGTCAGCACCCTTTCGATGTACATGGTTTTACCTGTATAGTGTCAGCTTGGATAAAATGATGGCTAACATAAAAGGAAAACAATGTTACCTTCTGAATATTTATAAGTGTTTGATTTTTTAAAAATTGGGAAATGTTTCTATTTAGGAAAAGGCCATTGAAGAAATGAACTGTCATATGACATTCAGAATTCTTTCAGCAGATTTATGATTTACCTATAATCCAATTTTCCAAGGTTGTTTTTAGCTATCAAATTCTTCAAGTCATTTAAGTAATTTTGAGGTTTTTAACATGTGATGGGTCTTATAACAATGAGATAATCTACGTAGGAAACAAGCGTGCTCCCTGTTTTCAGAACTTTCAACAAGCCTGACCATATTGAATATTAACAGTGAGAAAAGGAATTTGAGTTTTTATATTTGAAAAATTCTCGATTCTCTGTGGCATTGTGGTAATAACTGGATTTTGGCAGTTCCAAAGGTCCAGGCCTGCTTGAGAGTAGAGACCCAGCCTGTCTCACTCACCACATATCCAGGGCCAGACTCCGCCTGATGCATGGTTAACACGAAAGTGGACCTGTTAAATAATGTAGGACCAAAAATGCACAATACTAGAGCCTGTGTTTCTCTTAAGACAATTCGAATGCACACACCTCACAAATTTATGTGAGCTTTTGGTAACACAAATTCATTAAGAATTCTTAAACAGCCCTGGCCAGTGCAGCTCGGTTGGTTGGAGCATAGTCCCATAACTGAAAGGTTGGGGGTTTGGTTCCGGGTCAGGGAGCATAGGTAGGTTGCAGGTTTAGTCCCTGGTCTGGGTGCGTGTGGGGAGCAACCAATCGATGCTTCTCTCTCATATCAATGTTTCTCTTTCTCCTTTCCTCTCTCTCTAAAAGCAATTTAAAAATGTCCTCAGGTGAGGATTAAAAAAAAAAATTCTTAAACCATTAAGCTAATTTCATATACTGATTATCAGAAATATCCTATATAGATTATCACTTTTCAAAGAACATGAGTACCTGAGAATACACTTCTCTACACATATTTTAAACACCTAATGATTTATATTTCTTCACATTTACAAATGCATTATTTTGAATTGTCATTGTACATGACTTCAGACTGAGTATAAAGATAGGAAAAATTTGCTGATTCCATATTGTATCCTAGAAGTAGCTTTAATTTTTTTTTTTAAATTTGGCTAATGTGTTTATCATTTGACCTTCTGAAAAAATCTGTGGAAGAAAATATTCATATTGCTAAATTTTGTGTTTTTTTTTTAAGATTATGGAGATTCACTCTGTGTGCATTTATCAGATTAAACCATAAGAAATTGTTCAATATTTAACAGATAGTGACTTCTCAGCCTAACATATTATATATTCACATTAATAATATTATAGCTATTTGTCAATGGGCCATTGCTATTTATAGGCAATTAGTGTGTATCTTCTCATTTCATACTGACGAAAACACCATGAAGTGTAGATAATCATATTATCTTCATTTGATACAGAAATTAACAGGGTCACACACTCAGTAAACTGTGGCATTGGAATTTGAATATTAGAATTTAAAATCCAAATCTGTAGATTCTTAAGCATTATGCTTGTCTGTCTCCCCAAACAAAATAATTATTATCAAATTAATTATCTGGTGTACTCAGCATATCCGTATCATGATTGATTACTAGTCATTAGGTTGACTATTTCTTAGAGAATTGCAATTATATGTAAATATGAGTGAAGATGAACTCCAAACAGAAAGACTTTGAAATGAAATGCATTATTTCTTCTGACAGGCAATGGTGGTTATAATAAATTCAGATTTTAATTAATAATCTAAGTGTAAACACTTGTATAACTTGCTGTTACTCTTTATGGATTTTAGTCTCAATTTGACTCCTAAGTTTGTACGTTTGTGTGGTCCATGGAGGAAATAAATAGTGTACAGTCATCATTGCTCTCCCTAATACTTTAGTTGTAGTACATATAGTTAATTTTTAAAGCATGAATACAAAAATATAAATGAAAAGAAGATGATCAGAGGAGGCATATTGGGAAGAAAGAATGATATTCTGAGAATAAGTAGGTTTAAAAGAGAAACTCTTCTCATTTAAAGGTAGCGCAGATTTGAAGATAAAATTTGAATCATCTTGACATGGAAGTCATCTGGAACAAAATAAACATTAATGTAAGTATAAACACACCTTATAAAACAAAGGTATTGTTGAAAATAATGGCTTTCAAAACACTGTGCTTTCAGAAGTTTCTCCTGATCTGGGATATACAACTTACATTTTTTTGGAATAACATTATACCAAATCATTTGTTAATACCAAGTACTAGAACATAATAGGTATGAGAAAATTTCCAATAAAGGCCCGATACTTCTGGGACTTATAATTTAATATAGATACTTTGATGAA
>PVJI01030141.1:0-14525 GCA_004026765.1 Micronycteris hirsuta | reverse complement strand
TTCCTCTAGAACTTTTATGGTGTCACGAGTTACATTTAAGTCTTTAATCCACCTTGAATTTATTTTTGTGTATGGTGTAAGTTGGTGCTCGAGTTTCATTTTTTTGCAGGTAGCCATCCAGATTTCCCAACACCATTTGTTGAAGAGGCTATTTTTATTCCATTTTATGTTTCTGCCCCCTTTGTCGAAGATTAATTGCTCGTAGTATACATAGAAAATCTTATAGACTCCACCAAAAAACTACTGGATCTAATAAATGAAATTTGCAAAACAGCATATTACAAAGTCAATATCCAGAAATCAAAGGCATTTTTGTATACCAACAGTGAAACATCAGAAACAGAAATCAGGGAAAAAATCCCATTTGATATAGCAACAAGAAAAATAAAATACCTCGGAATAAACCTAACTAAGGAAGTAAAAGATCTGTACTCAGAAAACTATAAAACACTGAAGAAAGAAATTGTGGTAGACACAATCAAATGGAAACATATACCGTGCTCATGGATTGGAAGAATCAACATCATCAAAATGTCCATATTCCCCAAAGCAATTTATAGATTCAGTGCAATCCCTATCAAAGTACCAATGGCATATTTCACAGATTTAGAACAAATACTTCAAAAATTTATATGGAACCATAAACGACCCCGAATATCAGCTGTGATTTTGAGAACAAAGAGCAAAGCAGGAGGGATCACAATACCTGATATCAAACTGTATTACAAAGCCACTGTAATCAAAGCAGCCTGGTGCTGGCATAAAAACAGACAGATAGACCAATGGAACAGAATAGAGAGCCCAGAAATAAACCCAAGTCTCTATGGCTAATTAATCTTCGACAAAGGGGGCAGAAACATAAAATGGAATAAAAATAGCCTCTTCAACAAATGGTATTGGGAAATCTGGATGGCTACATGCAAAAAAAAAAAAAAAAAGAAACTCGATCACCAACTTACACCATACACAAAAATAAATTCAAGGTGGATAAGACTTAAATATAAGTCATGATACCATAAAAGTCCTAGAGGAGAATATAGGGAAGAAGATCTCAGATATTCCATAGAGCAATATTTTCACTGATATTTCCCCTAGATTAAGGGACATAAAGGAAAGAATAAACAAATGGGACTTCATCCAAATAAAAAGCTTCTAACTTCCAGCCAAGGTGGAAGCATAAGTAAATACACTGTGTCTCCTCGCACAACCAAAAGAAGGACAACAACAATTTAAAACCATAAAACAGCCAAACTGACAGAAAGTCGAACTGTATGGAAGTCTGACAACCAAGGAGTTAAAGAAGAAACATTCTTCCAGACTGGTAGGAGGAGTGGAGATAGGTAGCTGGGTGAAGAGGACTCCTGGTGAGGCAGCAGCTAGACGACCTGGGCAGGCAAGGCTGTAACTATTGGGCAAAGCAGTGGCTGGTAGACCTGGCGAGACAGTGGATTGTGGAGAGGGGTGGGCAAGGCTGCAGCTAAATGGCAAGGTGGCAGCTGGTGGACTTGGTGAGGTCATGACTGGTGGAGCAGGAGGTCCCACTTTCGAATGCAGAGAAACTTAGAGGAATAATTGTGGAGCAAGACAGACTGCACAACCTAGGGCTCCAGCGTGGTGAAATAAAGCCTCAAACCTCTGATTCAAAACACCTGTGGGGGTTGAGGTGGCAGTGGGAGAAACTTCCAGCCTCACAGGAGAGTTTGTTGAAGACTCACAGGCTCCTAGAATGTACACAAGCCCACCCACTCGGGAATCAGCACAGAAGGGCCCAATTTGCTTTTGGGTAGTGGGGGAAGTGACTGAAAACCATCAGAGAGTGGAGCAAGTGGCACTGTTCTCTCTCAGACCCCTCCCCTACATACAGTGTCACAACACACCCACCTGTGTTACCCCACCCTGGTGAACAGCTAACACCCCACCCCTTACTATGTAACAGGCACACCAAGACCAAAAATATGCACCAAATGGAAGAACAGATCAAAGCTCCAAAAAAAAAAAAAATACAACTAAGCCATGAAGAGATAGCCAAACTATCAGATGCACACTTCAAAACCTGGTAATCAGGATGCTCACAGAATTGGTTGAATATGGTAACAAATTAGATGAAAAAGTGAAGGCTATGCTTAGTGAAATAAAGGAAAATATACAGGGAACCAACAGTGATGGGAAGGAAACTGGGACTAAAATCAACAGTGTGGACCAGAAGGAAGAAAAAAACATTCAACCAGAACAGAATGAAGAAACAAGAATTCAAAAAAAAAAAAAAATGAGGGGAGGTGTAGGAACATCTAGGACATATTTAAACGTTCCAACATCTGAATCATAGAGGTACCAGAAGGAAAAGAGGGAGAGCATCAAATTGGAAACTTATTTGAACAAATAATGAGGGAGAACTTCTCCAATCTTGCAAAGGAAATGGACTTCAAGGAAGTTCAGGAAGCTCAGAGAATCCCAAAGAAGTTGGACACAAGGAAGCACACACCACGGCATATCATAATTACATTATCCAAGATTGAAAATAAGGAGAGAATCTTAAAGACAGCAAGAGAAAAGGGGACAGTTACCTACCTACAAAGGAGTTCCCATAAGACTGTCAGCTGAATTTTCAAAAGAGACTTTGCAGGTGAGAAGGAGCTGGAAATAAATATTCCAAGTCATGAAAGGCAAGGATCTACATCCAAGATGACTATCTATCAAAGCTTTCATTTAGAATGGAAGGGCAGATAAATAAAGTGCTTCTCAGATAAGGTCAAATTAAAGGAGTTCATCATCACCAAGTGCAGAGGTCCAGCCTCATTGGTCTTCAGGTCCCTGAAGGAGGGAGCAGTAAGGCTAAAGGAATGACTCTGTACACTCTCTGAGGAGTGTAGGAGAACAGCCAGACCTCAATGATCTGGCCAGGCCAGCTAGGACCTCTGGGGGCCAGACTGACACTCCGTGAGAATTTCTCTTTATTTTTATAAGGAGAGATTTTCAATCAGTGTGAGAAATAGATGCAAGTTACAAATCAAAGCAGAAAAAAATAACATGTGAGCAATTTAGAAAAAATACAGAACATTTCTGATTTCACTTATGAGAACAAACAGTTGCCTTCAGAGTTAGATAGTTTTTACCAAGGACATTCATTATCTGTCTTGTGTGGGGGGGTGGGGGGGGCTGTGGCTCTTTGCACCTACAAGTGTTAGTTGTTCAGGAGGCATTACTAGGGGCAACGACCTTCTTATTATTTGGCAGCTAGCCTGCTAAAACTTACTCTTCTTTAACCCTTTCATGGGCAGCATCAGCCAGGGGCTTGGTGGTCAGTAAGTAATTCTAGCAACATCATAAGAAATTGTGCCAATTTTTAGTAGCAAAGTGCCCATATCTAAAAATCCTACTACCAATTATTCAACAAAAGCAAGCATGTAAAGGGAGATGTATTGGAGAACTGCCAATGGCGCTTTTGCTGTGCAGATGTGCCCCAGCCATCCTGGCTGTGCTATGGATCAGCTGCAGGCTGGCTCTCAACAACCAAGTCCTTGTAATAGAAAATATTAAAGGGATTTATCTAAGAAAAATAAGATAAAAAATATGAACAGTAAAATGACAGTAAACTCACAGTTATTAACAGTTACACCTAAAAGAAAAACAAAAACAAACTAAGCAAACAACTAGAACAGAAACAGAATCACAGAAATGGAGATCACATGGAGGGTTATCAGCAGGGGAGTAGAGGGGCATAAGATAGAGTGAATAAATAGCATAAACATTAGGTAGAAAATAGACAGGGGGAGATTAAGAATAGTATAGGAAATGTAGAAGCCAAAGAACTTATATGTATGACCAATGGACATGAACTAAAGGCAGGAAATATGGGTGGGAGGGGTGTGCAGTTTGGAGGGGAATAAAGAGGGGGGAGAATGGGACAATTGTAATAGCATAATCAATAAAATATGTCAAAAAGTAAAAAAAAAAACTTCTGCATGGCTAAATAAAACATCAGCAAAATGAAAAGGGAACCAATTGTGTGGGGAAATGTATTTGCTAATGATACCTGAGACAAGGTTTTGATCTCCAAAATATATAAAGAACTCATACCACTCCACACCAGGAAGGCAAATAATCCAATTAAAAAATGGGCAAAGGACCTAAAAGACATTTCTCCATGGAGGACATACAGAGGGCCCAGAGTTGTACGAAAGGATGCTCAGCATCACTGCCATCAGAGAGATGCAAATTAAAACCGCAATGAGATACCACCTCACATTGGTCAGAATGGCCATCATAAACAAGTCAACAAACAACAAAGGTTGTAGAGGATATAGAGAAAGGGAACCCTAGTGCACTGTTGGTGGGAATGTAGACTGGTGTAGCCACTGTGGAAAACAGTATGGAATTTCTCAAAAAACTAAAAATGGAACTGCCTTTTGACCTGGCAATTCTGCTGCTGGGATTATACCCTAAGAAACCTGAAACATAAATCCAAAAGAACTTATGCACCCCAATGTTCATAGCAGCAAAATTTACAACAGCCAAGTGCTATAGCCATGCACCCTAAGTGCCCATCAGTAAATGAATTGATAAAAAACGATGGTACATTTACTTGCTGTAATACTATGCAGCAGAAAGAAGAAGGAGCTCCTACGCTTTGCAACAACATGGATAGAACTGGAGAGTATTATGCTCAATGAAATAAGACAGGTGCTGAAAAACAAATACCATATGATCTCATCTGTAAGTAGAACCTAATCAACAAAACAAGCAAGCAAAATGTAAGCAGAGACATTGAAATTAAGAACAAACTGATAGTAACCAGAGTGGAGGTGGGAGGGAGTAATTGGGGAAAAAGGGGGAAGTGTTTTCAGGATACCTATAAAGGACACATGGAATAAACCAAAGGAGGGTAGGATCAAGGGTGGGAGATAGGGACGGATGGGGAAAATGGAGACAATTGTACCTGAACAATAAAAATTTAAAAAAATAATTATGACCTTCTTGAGGAAATCTGGTTCATTGGTAGCCGTTTGAATCAATTCATTAGCAACTTCAGCGCAATGTTCTTCTACTTTGGTAGCAGAAGCCATGGAATGAATTTGCCATGACATGTTTTATGCCTAGATCCTAGTCAAAATCTTGGACATAGTAGTTTTTGGAATCCTTAGATCAGCTTCTAGTTTTCACACTGTTGAGGACTACTGATCTTTATAGATCGCAGCCCATACACTTTCAACATTTCAGGTGTTCTGCTTGTTGCAGTTATTCTAGAATGTGAATCATTTTCAACAGATTCTCAACCATCATTGAAGCATTTACACTACACTTTTATTTGTGTTGCACTCATTGCATCATCCTCGAAAGCCTTCTGAATCATTTGAATAGTTTCTGTGGAAGAATATTCAAGCTTATTGCAAAATTTGATGCAGATTCATTGCTCTACTCACTCAGTCATTTTAAATGTGATGGCCACACAATACGCATGCTTACTCAATAGCATTTATTGCCCCCACTGACTGGTACAGTGAAGTCATTTTTCATCCATGCCCATTCCAGTCCACTCTCTTTGGTTGCCAAGTTACATTGATATCATGCAAATCATTCTTGTTATATTGACAATCACTGGACTTTTTCTGGACTGGCCTGGTGTATTTAACCGCCCTGCTTAGTTGGTTGCCTTGAATGTTTTACGTGGTTCATCTCTGTGGCCTAAAATCAAGTTGTGTGTGGAGTAGATATAAATAGCAGTAAGACACCAAGTATATCCTGGGAATAATTTTTCGGTGATATACAAACACATAAAAGCTAGATAACAGCCAATCAAAACAGATGTGAGCTATAACCAGTGGGCCATACCAGTATAGACTAACAAAACATGAGTCCTGCATTAGTTATCCCTGCAATGTTCACTTAGAAACAAAAGAGGTCAGCCTTTCTTAGGAGAAAAGAGAGAACCAAGTCACATGTCATGATGCAAAATTTATGAAGAATGATAATAAAGACAGAAATTAAAATAAAATTAGTTTTTTTTTTACTTTATTGTTGTTCAATTACAGTTGTATGCATACTCTCCCCTCTTCCCCCTCCAATCCCACCTCCCTTCCCTGCCTCTCTAACCCCCCTTGGTTCTGTCCATGTGTCCTCTATAGTGGTTCCTAAAAACCCTTCTCCCCATTGCCCCTTCCCCCCTGGCTATTGTTAGATTGTTCTTAATTTCAATGTCTCTAGTTAAGTTTTGCTTGCTTTCTGCTTTTGTTGATTATGTTCTGGTTAAAAAAATTAGTTTTAAAATTAATAATTTGCTGGTGATATGCAAGATGACTTTTAAATAGTTTATGGACATTCATATTTTCTTTTACTTTTATTCTTTCTTCTCTATTATTTCTTTATCAAAATTGTAAAATTAGAAAAAAAACCTTTTATGTTTCCCTGTGGTCCCTAAGTCTCTTACGATGATACTTTCTTCTGCTTCTCACTTAAATGTCACCTCCTTCATCACACGCTCAGTTGGTCTATTGAGCTTCACCCACCCAGACATGCTCTCCTCCCTGCACACTGCCTAGTCCCCAAGTCATCCTTCCCTCCATCAAAATTCCCACTGCATGAGACTAGTTATGCTTTTAGTAAACACACACACACTTCAAAGACAATGGCTTTTTCATCCAAATTAAAGAATATCCACTGGTTTAGCTTATCTATCTTCATTCCATCTCCTCTCAAATGCAAATATCATGATATAGAAATATAAAAAGTATAGTAAAATATAGCTTCATAACAAAACACCCAAATCTTTTATCTTTACTCACTCAATCCACTATTTTGTTAGTATATGAAAATGTATTACAACAATGCTGAGGATATAAAGATAAAAATTATTAATATTTATTCTGTAAAATAATTCACAATTGTACAAGATTAAGAAGCAGACAAAACTTTCATGTACGTCTTTTGAACAGGTAGTGTGTAGTCTGCATGAAATTGTGCATGCATTCATTCACCGTCAATATAAAAATGTTAAACTCTTTAATAATAGATGTAGAAAGTTAGAGTGTGCTTGTATCTCTTGGGAAATATAGATTTTTAGGATAGTTAACTGTTGTTACTTTTGACACATTTTATTGTTGGAGAAGTTTTCATTTTACAGTACAACTGAACAGAAAGTAGTGATTTCCCATATATCTACTGACCTCAAGCATATAGTTTACCACCACCACCAGAATGTTATATTTGTTACAGTCAATGAACCCACATTGACAGCCATTATTACCCAAAATTCGTAGTTTACATTAAAATTCACTCATGGTATTGCACATTCTATGGGTTTTAACAAATGTACTGTCCCGTATACACACTTATAGTGTCATACAGTATAATTTCACTGCCCAAAATACCCTCTGTGCTCTACTGATTCATTCCTGTTTCTTCTCTAACCCTTAGAAACAACTGAGTTTTTTGATGATCTCTATTTTTTAACCTTTTTCAAAATACCATGTAGTTGGCACCATGATATGTAGCCAACCCTTTTTTGAAAATATTGAATGATATTCAATGATCTGGTTGTACTAGTTTATTTATCCATTCACCCACTGAGTGACATTTTAGTTATTTCCAAGATTTGACAATTATGAATAAAGATGCTGTATGCATGTGTCCTTTTATGGGTTTTTGTGTGCACAGAAATTTCCAACCAATTTGTTTACCAAGGATTGTGACTTAAAGATTGTATAGTAAGAGTATGTTTAGTTTTGTAAGAAACTGCCAAACTGTCTTCCAAAGTGGCTATACCATTGTTTATAAAGTGAGAGTTCTTGATGTCTCTACATCTTGACAACATTTGGTGCTGTTGGTTTGGATTTTGGCCATTCTATTAGTGTGTAGTGGTAACTGATATTGTTTTTAAGTAAAACAATGGACATGTCTTTCAACAAACATGTCATGAGTGACTATCATGTGCAAAGCAATATTGAAAGGTGTTAGATGAATACACAATTCTATTTCTCCTAATAAAGGTTTTGCTTCCAGACCAGAGACTATATGGACATATAATGCCCATTTGCAAAAATGTTGTTATTAAAGGACTTTTCTCTGATCTTGTTTGTTTGTTTGTTTATATGATGGAAATATGGCTGTGGATGAAATTTAAGAAACAATGAATTAATACTTGTATATGCTTTCACTTCATATGAAGTGATCAAATATACTATAATTATTAGGCAGCATAAATATCCCAATATAAGCTATAATTATCAAATATATAAGCATAAATATCAAACATAAGCTACAATTCACCTTATTTCCAATTTATTTTTGTAATTAAAATGAAATAAATAACATTGTATCCTAAAATAATTAAGTTGAATGTGATATTAACATTTTATTTATCTTTCACACATCTAGGAAAAGCACCGTGTTTAGCATAAGATCTCTAAATCAGGAACTAGTCAAAGTATGAAACTTTAAAATGAACAAGTAGAATATAATCTGTTTCTTTATCTTCCTTTAATATATGTTACTGTTCATGACAAAGATACTGTCCATATCTGTCGCTAAAAATATAGATCACTCTGGGTTTAATTTCACTTTGAACTATAAGATGCAACTCTCTGTTTAACCAGGATCAAACAACAGTGTGCCCAGCACCATCACTCCCAATAAGTGCTGCAAAGGGCTGTGCTTCCTGTCATATGCTGTCACTGCCCTACCTGTTTCCTTCAGATTCCTCCACTGCTTGTGTGTACACTTTCTGCCTCCAGTGCATCTTTGCTGGAGTTCAGTTCTCAGACTTCTTAAACCCACTTCTCCTTAGTGCATGGGAAAGCCAGAATTTCTGGGATTTTACATTCTCTCCATGGGCACCAGTTTATCATTGCTGACAGCAGAAGGCATGCAAATCCTCCAGCTGCCTTGTGCTCACAATCAGACACTCCTCTTCAAGGTTCGTCTGCAGAACTAAGAGACATCAACCCACTGTGACACTTTCCTTAAGAAACTTCTTTGGCCTCTTTCTTTTCCCACTCCCCCTTCTACCTTATCAGTTGTTCTTGGAACACTTATGATTAAATCTCATCAAGAAAATCTTTCTCAGAGTGTGTTTGTGGGAAACCCAACCTAAAAGGGTTAAGGATGATAGATTGGATCCTACCCATTACATCTTGAATTAAAACAAAGCAAGTACTAAAACTAATGCTAATTCCTTTTTTATTCAATTCATTAGCTTGTGGTCAGCTTGTAAACACATAGTACTGATCTCTTTGCAATTAGTTTTAGAAGGCTAAATAAACCATTGGATTTGTACATTGATTTTTTTTTCTACTTAAATACTTTAAAAATCTAATTGATGCAAAGTCTATCCTTGTTTCTTTAGCCTACAGGAGGTTTTGAACTAAGTAATGTTTAGGAAAATAAATATGTAACTGTCAATGCATATAATACGGAGAAAAGTTCAATTTATCCAAATATATAGTCAAAATGTAGTTCATGAACTATTAGTTCACACAACAAAAATGAATCATTAGTATGGAAAAGGAAAACTTGCACATTTGCAGTGGAGAAAACTGGCAAGCACTACTTTAACCTTAATCACATGCTCAATGTAAATCAGGCCATAAGTCATGCACACTGATAAAATGTGGTGAGAAAGACACTTTGCCTGTTTGGTATTCTTTTAAAAATGTATAACTGCTGTATAATCTTAACTATACAATTACTGATTTTTTTTTTTCCTGAGGAGAAATGAACAAGTTGAAAAACATTCTCCACACTACCTGACTAGTATCTTTCAGAACTGCAAGATCATCAAAAACAAAGAAAGACTAAGAAACTTACAGACCAGAGAATCCTAAGGAGACATGACAACTGAATGTCAAATGGTATCCTACAGTAGCGAAGACATTGGTGGAAAGACTGAAGATTTCTGAATGAAGCCTAGCATTCAGATAATAATATTGCCCCAATGTTAATTTTTTAGTTTTGCAAATGTATCCACAGTAATGTAAGATAATGACACTATGGAAAATTGAGTAAATTATATCTTGATATTTTATGGATTATTTTTGCAACTTTCTGTAAATATAAAATTGTTCCAAAGTAAGACCTTATTTTTTTAATGAGTTGTTATTGCCACAGGTACACTATAAAAATATATGTTTATTTCATTAGGAATGTGTGTGAGGGAGTGGGAAGAAGTTATAGAGTAAGGTTTTGATAAATCTTAAATGAATTAAGCAGTAACTAGACTCCTGCCAGTTTGACTAAACAAATAATTGTAGGGAATACAGTATGAGACAGTATTGGAAGGGAATTAAAATGAAGGGTTACAAGCTGTGAGGATTTGCCTTTATTCATTTCTGGAAAGATTAGGTATAACTTTCTGCTATAAATAAGATTAGAAATAAAACACAGAGATAACTTTGATTTTACTTTGAATTTCAACAGCATAAATATTTTAGTATAAATGTATTCCAAATATTGCATTTGTTGTTTATCTGCAATTTAAATTTAACTGGGAATCCTTTATTTTATCTGAAAGACCTACCTAAAGGGGACCCTTGGGGCACATGGCAGACTCTTTCTATCAATATGACCATAACTAAAAGTAGTTCATATTCTAGTGAGAGAGGTAGCTATACACTTAGTAACTTGAAACATGATACAATGTGAATGATTCCAAAGTAAGCCCTTAAATTATTGTGAAATATTTCAGAGAAGACATTTAATTATAACTGAGGGAATTAAAGAGATTTTAACAGGAGGAGATGATATTTACGCTGTGTTTCTAAAGGAAAGTAAAAAGTATTAAAGTTGAGGGAGAAGTATTTTGAATCAACAATGTGGAAAAATTACATAAATTCATACAAAAATGTTTAATGATTCCATAGTAGCTTAAATTCTCTATTCTTGAGTCTGGATAACTTGATTCTAGGAAAATGGAAAGAAAAATAAAAAGCCTTATCCTCTATCCTCCTAGAGCTTAACTTCAAATAAGGATAAGGAACAATCCCCATCCCCATTATTGGTAACTTGTAAGATGTAATGTTCTATAAAGCATAAGGTTAAGGAAGGTTCAAAATGATAGGAGAGAGGTGCAATTTTATATAAAGTGTTCATTGGTAAGATAGCATTTTAGAGATATTTGAAAGAAAAAGGACTTCATGCAGCTCTTTAGGGGAAGAGTGCCCAGGCAGAGAGGAAAGTACATGCAAGCACTTGGGAGTAGGACCATGTGTTTAATGAAGAGAAAGAGGCCAGTAGGTTTGACATAAGATAAATGAGGGGGTGGGGGTGGGTTGGAGATGAGAAGAGTAAATAAGTTCAATCATCATATTGGTCCTTGGAGTTCCTGCAAGGAAGGACATCTCTGAAGGAACTGAAAAAATGTAGTTTTGTGAGGAGAGAAGTGATATGATGTGATGTAATTTATAAAGGAACACTTAGACTCATTGTGGAATTTGAATCTAGAACACTAAGGTTGAAGCTACACAGCCAATGAGGAAGCTACTATGATGTTTCCAATGAGAACAGCCAATGAGTAAGTTGCTGTAATATTTCCACTGAGATCAAGCAATGAGGAGGTTGTCTTGCTGTTTCCAATTAGAAGGGGTGGGGGTGGGGTGGTCAGATTGCAGGAGTTATAGCAAAGTTGAAACATGCAGAATTTGCTCATAAATTGTAGGTGAAATAAGGAGAAAATTTAGGGATAAATTCAAATCATACAGTCATAAAACAGCAAGAGATTTTGGGAAACAATAAATCATTAAGGGAATAAATGATAGACTATAGTGAAAAGAATGGAGGTTGTTATTAAATAATGGATGCCTTTTTTAAACAATGAAATAAGAAGTATGAGACTTGAAACTGTATTGTGGAAGGAACCATGAAAGTTTTTTGAGCACATGAATGTCATGTTTATATGTTACATAATATATAATATGTAATGATACAATATGATATATGGTATAATATAAATTGTCTCATACTGTTGGGCTTAAATTGGTAATGTTTGATGTAATCATGTTACTTACTTCATGACATACTGATCTATGTAAACCCCTCACTTATTTTATTAATCCTTGAACGCAACCTCTTTTACTAGTCCCAGGCTACTTGCTCCTACTGCAAAACTATCAGAAGAAAGTGTGCCACCTTTTTTTAAAACTTGGAAATGTCAACAGTGCAACATTCTCCCTCTCATTTTTTTCTCTCCTTCTCTTTTTTACTTTGTCTAGAAAATTCTGTATTGGTTAGTGTTTGGAGAATGGGTGCTCTTATACAGGGTGTGACAAAGGTAGGTTTATAGTTGTGAGTATGCAAAAGATAGAGTTTATTCTTGTATTGTTATTTACTAATTATGGTTTCATTTTCCATATGAATAACTGTAAACCTACTTTTGCCCCACCCTGTACATTAATTGTGAGAATATTAAAATGTATAACTTATATGGAAGATACTTTGGCATCATTTACCAGAAATTAAAAATACACATAGCCTTTAAACAAGAAAGCTAAGTTTAGAAATTTATCTTATAGAAATAAAGCCACAATTTTATGAATAAATAAAAGAATGATTATTGCTGTATTATCTGTAATAATAAAGTAAAACATTATGGATATGCTTGAAACTGTATAGTATAATTGATCTTAGCAAAGACAACAAATGGGGTAAATTATAATCTATGCATTGAGACACAGAAATGGATATAAAAAGGGAGAGAGAAAAAAATGAAACTTGAATAGTTATATGTAATATAATAACCAAAAAAATGTCAGTTGCAAAGATAAGGACATATGTTTTGGTAAAATAAAATACTTAAAGAGATATACATTTACAGGTGACTTTTTCTGTATAAAATTTATTTATTTAATAAAATAATAGGCTCAAATAGAAACAAACATATAATTCAATTGGGATGCTATTTTAAAATCAGGTAACAGTAAAGGCAAATAGTCTAAATAATATGATAATGCAGAAAATAGGGGTTTATTCAACAATTATCAAATATATAAACCTAACCAAGGAAGTAAAAGACCTGTACTCAGAAAACTATACAACACTGAAGAAAGAAATTAAGGAAGACACAAACAAATGGAAGCATGTAACATGCTCATGGATTGAAGAATTAACATCATCAAAATGCCCATACTACCCAAAGCAATTTATAGATTCAATGAAATTCCTATTAAAGTACCAATGACATATTTCACAGATATAGAACAAGCATTTCAGAAATTTCTATGAAACCATAAATGACCCTGAACAGCTGCGGCAATTTTGAGAAAGAAGAGAAAAGCAGGATGGAATCACAATACCTGATATCAAATTGTATTACAAGACCACTGTAATCAAAACAGCTTGGTACTGGCATAAAAACAGGCATATAGACCAATGGAACAGAACAGAGAGCCCAGAAATAAACCCAAGTCACTATGGTCAATTAATATTTGACAAAGGGGAAAGAAGTATAAAATGAAATAAAAATGGCCTCTTCAACAAATGTTGGGAGATATGGAGAGTAAATACAAAAACCTGAAAGTTGATCACCAACTTACACCATACACAAAAGTAAATTCAAGGTGAATAAAAGACTTAAATATAAGTCATGACACCATAAAATCCTAGAGGAAAACATCAGTAGGAAAATCTGACATTCCATGCAGCAACCTCTTCACTGATGTGTCCTCTAAAACAAGGGACATAAAGGGGGGACTTCCTAAGATGGCGGCATAGGTGAATGCACCCTACCACCTCGCACAACCAAACAAGGGAAAAAATCAGAAATCTACACATCCAAACACAGCCAGATCTGACAGAAAATCATATTGAGAGGAAGTCCGACAACCAAGGAATTAAAGAAGATACATTCATCAAGTTTGGTGAGCCAGGAGGAGCAGAGTGAAGGGAGAGCGCTCAGCGACCCCGCGGCGAGCAGGTGAGCAGACGGCAGGACCGAGGTTGGAGAGGCGGTCCCCGCGGGGCTGCAGCACACTGAGACAGGAGTGCCTGACCAAAGCGCAGCCAGCGCCCGGCTCATCCGGAACCAGCAGGGCCGAGAGACCGGTGGACTCGGCAGGTCTGCATTCGTGTGCAGAGAGAACCTGAAAGAAAGCAGGGCGCAACCCAATGGCGCAGATTGAGAGCAAGTGAGGGGGTGGAGTCCGCGGCCTGAGGAACTCCTGGCCTCACAGGAAAGTTTGCTGGGGAGACCCTCAGGGGATTGGAGCTGTGCAGCCCATCCACTGACCCCGGAGCGACCCCCGGAGCCAGCGCAGAGGGACCCAAAGTGCTTGCAGGAGGCGGTGTGGGTGCGGAGAGCGGAGAAGGCGCCATTGTGCGCTCAGGCCCCGCCCCCAGAGGCTATGTCCCAGCACAACTACCGGGAACTTCCCTGCACAGGGGAGCCCCAAGACTCCGCCCCCCTTACAGTAACAGGTTCACCGAGGGGGGAAAAATGGCCCAAAGAAAGGGACAGATCAAAACCCCAGAGCTAACCGACCAAGAGATAGCCAACCTATCAGATGCACAGTTCAAATCCCTTGTAATAAGGATGCTTTCAGAAT
>PVJI01030140.1:0-14527 GCA_004026765.1 Micronycteris hirsuta | reverse complement strand
TTACCTACAAAGGAATTCCCATAAGACTGTCAGCGGATTTCTCTAAGGAGACCTTCCAAGCAAGAAGGGGCTAGAGAGAAATATTTCAAATCATGAAAAGCAAGGACCTACAACCAAGAATAATCTATCCAGCAAAACTGTCATTTAGAATGGAAGGGCAGATAAAGTGCTTCTCAGATAAGGTCAAGTTCAAGGAGTACATCATCACGCAACATTTACTATATGAAATGTTAAGGGGTTTTATATAAGGACTCATGAGAGAAGGCACCAAGGCCAGATCATTTAACGGGGAAGTCAGATCAGCCACAGCCAAGATGCTTGTGAGGTAAGCAAACAAAATACAACCAGAGAAACAAATTATAACCAGAGACATTGAAATTTAGAACAATCTGGCAGTAACCAGAGGAGAGGGGGAAGGGGATAATGGGGACAAGGGTATTCAGGAACTGCTATAAAGGACACATGGACAAAACCAAGGGGGAGGGTGGAAGCAAGGGAGGGAGGTGGGTTTGCGTGGGGGTAAATGCAGACAACCGTAAGTGAACAACAAAAAAATAATTTAAAAAAAATAAAAATAAAAATAAAAAATACATAACAGTGAATGGGAGAATTTGAGATAGCAAGTCCAGACAATTCTTTCCAGAAACTTTACCACAAGAGAAGCTGAGAAATAGTGTAATAGCCAAAGGTTATGTACTTTTTTCTTAGTTGTTTATTTTTTCCTTTTCTTTTTTCTTTTTCTTTTTTAAAGTGTTATTTTAAAGATGAGAGAAATGACTCTTTTGGAAACTCCACTTAGTCATATTTGTCGTGAAAAAGAAACACCTGTTCTATTATTTACTTAATAGTTTGTCTTACATTGGATCATTTTTTATTTATTTAAGAGCAAACTCCACAGTAACACTAGGGTATCACTTGCCACAATACAAGAAGTTGTAAAAATACAACGAAAACAAGTCATCCAAGTAAACTAATTTAAAAACGCAAAAACAATGCAATGTAAATAAAAATCAGTCTAATCGAGCTATATAACCTAACACCTAAAAGTAAGTTCCTCAGTTAGAAAACCAGAGCTGTTAATGACCAGTCAGGGGAAAAGAGCGTTCTGTTCCATGTCTGTCTATCACCACCACCGCTCACCTTTCCACCATCACCTTCACCTTTGCCTTCGAAGCATCTCATTTTTAACATTATTCACAGTGAATGCAACAGAGGAACCAAATGAAATCACAGTCTCACATCCCTGTGGCAAAAGGACGCTGACTGGTCCAGCACCTGGGTTCATCCCCATTTTCATGCGTCCCTGATGTGAAGGGAAATTCCTGCCCATCTCTGGACACAGGGCATATTTTGCAGTCTGGCCTAACGAAGGTTCTTACCGATTTTTTCTTTTCTTTTATCACAACCCCCTAAGAACGGAGGTCTAGAGCGTTACGAGGACTGGAAGCCTGGCCCCAAGGGGCTGCCAAAGTCAAAAATGGCTTTAAAGTCTGTGCACCGTAAGAACCATGTTCACGAGTGTTTGGTTGTAAGGTTTCCCCTGACTTATCTCACCGATACCTCAAAGATGAACAAAATTGGACACTACGTGGAGTGGTGAGGTCGGGTTTTAATCTGTAATACTGTTGCACCAGGAAAAGGGTCCAACGTAAACCGACCTCAAGTCCATTTGTACAGAGATGATGGTGGGGGGGCGGAGATGACGGGGGGGGGGCGTTAAAGAAAGAACGAGGGAATGCGGGCTCAGTAGAGTCACCCAAGTGAAAAGCTCCCAACATTAGGAGGGAGAGAGAGACCCAGCTGGTCTTGCTAAGCAGCCTTAATGGGACTTAGGCTCCTACCCTCCTACCGGAGACAGCGACCCTTATCTTAGGGTGTTGGCTCGAATGAGCAGCGAATTCTTTGTGACAGCCTTGCGTTTTCTCGCCAAGGCCCTTCAAGAGGAGCCGGAGTCATCCCAGGGATGTGGCCTTGAGCTGTCAGAAACTATGTTAGTGTGTTTTCAAGTCTTCATAGTCCAAGACTGAGGCCTGGTTGAGAAAAGAGGGCTTAAAGGAGCCTGGCTATAATTTAGAAGAGAGAATCTTTGTCACTTCTCAGTGAAATTATCTTTCATGCGCCACCTCTCTCCCTTCCCAAATTCTACAGGAAGAGTCCAAAGACTGTTATAACCTTAGATGCATCTTCTGCTTCCCTGGAACCCTTTCTTAGGTTTTAAAAACCCCAACGCAGACATGCGTCGCAGCCCTGACCTTAGAAGCCCGCAACTGAGGCTCCAGGTCGGGAGAGAACTACAATTCCCAGCAGACCCGGAAAAAGAAAAAAAGTTCAACTTCCCGGGCGCCGTTCTCTGGTGGCCGTCAGCTCAGCTCCTCCCGCCCCTTGAAACGCCGCAGGGTCTTCCGGCGGGCAGCGCCACCCGTAGTCTCAGGACTGCTGCCCGCAGTCGCCTCCGCGAATGCAGGCGTTCCGGGAGGAGGAGCCGACGTCGCCGAGTTGCGCTGACGTCACTTCCGCTAGGCGGGCCTCTGGCTCTCCCGCGCAAATTGAAAGGTCTGACTCCTCCAGCGCGCGTGCCTCGGGTGCAGCGGCCGCAGTGAGTCAGAGGCGTTGGGGACAGGTTTCGGGGCCCCCACCGGGCTACCCTCGAGCGGACCGGGAGATCCCTCCCCGGGAAGTGAGCGGAGGCTTCGGGTGAGTTCTTGCTGGTCCCCGCGGGGCCCGTCTGCGCGTCCCCCCGTTCCGGTCTCGGGATTCCGGCTCTGCGTGGTCCTCCGGACCCTGGAGCGCGGCGGTGGCGCTGCCCGAGGGCAGTTCGTGGTGCGGGAGGGTGTTTGATTCCCGAGGGAACGCGCCTGGCCAGGCTAGCGCGGCAGCTCGCGAGTCGAGGGGCCGTCCCTCCCCGCGCGGACCCTTCCCTGAAGTCCCGGGCACCGGTTGTCGGACTCAAACTTTCTACAGAAGCTAGCAGTCCCATTTTTACTTGCGATCTCCCGACTTTTAAATGTTGACAGGTAGATTTTTTGCCTTAATGCAGGCCACGGAAAACGTGTCTCTGGAATGGGCTGGCGAGCCACTCCTGTACATCTCTGCGCGGCACAGGAGTAAAGGGGTGATGTCGCTGCTGTTCCTGTTCCCTCGGGTGGTCTACTTGAGTGATTTGAGTCTCGTGGCACTCGGTCATTCTCGCTATGCTGAAGAGGAAATACGTATTCGAGGATATACACCTAGCTTAGAAGAAACTATGTTTCACGAAATGTAGACTGTGTCAGTTTTCCTCCAAGTGCAAGAAAAACTCCTTAGGGACGTTATCTGAGAGGTAGGAGATTAATTGTTACTCTCAAACTGTGGTTTGAGGACCACCTGCATCCAAGTTACCTGCTGAGATTAAAATTCAGAATCCCCCACCTCACTCCCTAAGTGAATCACAGCCACCAGGAGTGGAGTTGACAGTTTGTGAACTGCTGAAATTTGACAACTGTTGCACTAGAGCATCTGCTTCCATACAGAATCAGCAGGGTAAGGCTGACTTCTGATCCTGTGTTTGCTCGCTTCCCTTCCTCCCAAACCTCATGTTTGGTGGGAAAGATTTATGTTATGAAATGCCAAGGAACTGCTCAGTGCCCATTGTTGTCTCTTCTCATCCTGGGGAGGTTGGAGGAGCAGTTGCTTCGGGAAGGACTGTGGCAGCCCCACAATTTCCGTACAGAAAGGGTGTGGGGATTGCAATCTGGATGGAAGGGGCGGGAAGTTAACACATTTGTCCTGAAACATTTATTATATTTTTCTGTTGAAATGCGTACCTTCCTACGAACTGTTTTGACTTTCCCCTCCTGTGCTGATGTGCATGTTGGTTCTTATAATGCCTGTACAGAGGGAATGTGATGCTGTAGCAAGAACGATTTTGTTGATTTTAGCAGCCTTTTTAGAAGGAAGAGGGCCTCATACTTTTTTAGGCCCTCCCTGTGTCTAGTGCTGTGTTAAGTAAGGGTTTGGAGTGCATATGATTCCAAATGGGAAAGCACTTTGGAGAGAATAAACTTTAAGGAACTATCAAATGGCATTAGCGATGGTATTAAGGTTCGGTATAAAACTCCTAGATTATGGAAATTGTTGGACAGGGAGGAGCCCAGGTAAACTAGTTGAGAACATTGATTCTCAAATATCTGAACAGTAACAGGTGCTTATCAGTTGCCAGCATCTTTTTTTCCCCTAAAACGTTTGGGTAAACATATATTTACTTTAAATATTGCTGTTTTCCCTTTCTCCTTTCATATCGTATAGTTAACTTGGCACAATGGGAATACAAGGATTACTGCAATTTATCAAAGAAGCTTCCGAACCCATCCACGTGAGGAAGTACAAAGGGCAGGCAGTAGCCGTGGATACATACTGCTGGCTTCACAAAGGAGCTATTGCTTGTGCCGAAAAACTGGCCAAAGGGGAACCTACTGATAAGTAAGTTTGGACCTCATGTTAATCCGTTGCCAATTAAGAGTGAGATTATAATGACGTATTTTCTGAAAAGGATCATTTTCATTCAATGCCAAGTTTATCAAGAAGTGAGAGTGTGTGTGTTAGAACATTGCCAAATCAGAATGACTTCCTTCTGTGACACAGGCCTAGTTTTTATTTGGAATAAGCCAGACTATCAGCGCACCGATGGACAAAGAGTAAAGAGCATCTCCTTGATTCTTTGTCTAAGACAAACGCAGTAACAATATCCTGAAAATCCACTGTGCTTTCAGACTTCTACTTTCTTGGGCACGGACACACTGCTAAGCCCTGTTACCAAAGCAAAATATTTGCTTCAAAGGAGCAAGGTATTCCGGCTCCCTTTTGCTTCCCTTGGGGCCAAAAATGGTGGGCCATGTAGACATCCATTTGACCTCATTGAGGCAGGACTGTGTCCTCTTTATTTTTTAAATAGAAACGTTAGGAAAACAAGCACAGTTTCTGGACAGATTTCCCCAGGGATGTGGGCACTAATTATGTTTTCTTTTTTGCAATATATTATATCATTTGTTTCCTAGAGGAGAGGCTCACAGATCTTAATGTGGCTTCTTTAAGCACAGTGGACTGTAGGGAAAATGGATTAATTAATCCTCTTTGTTCCTTAGAAGAAAGGGGGAAAGTCTTATTGCAGGTGAGTGCTTGGGGCCTTTAGGCCTGCCAAGTCACTTTGACCACGTGCCTGTAACAGTGTGGGGGGAGGTCAAAGGGTTCTTGCTCATCTGCCACTCCCACTGCTGGGATCAGTTTTTTAAGCCAATTTCTTTTTCACCATTAAATTTGAGCAGTTGCAATTGTACTTGGAGACTACCAGTTTTTTTATTGCTTCTTCATTGTCTCTGAATATTTCTTCATGGGGGGAGAACTTCATTTCTAGTTTTTTGTAATTTCTGAGGATTCGGAGGTTTTTGACTGGTTGGAAGAGCTGTCCGCAACACAGGGAATAGCCTTTACAGAGGGAGGTGTCGGGGGTGGGCCCCGCGGGACCTGCCCTGTGGTAAAGGTCCAGGAAATGTGTACTGAACTAAAAAGTTTCAGGAATTTCAACAAAGTATTATGTATTTTAATTTTTTTCCCAAGGCAGCTAATAAATAACATCTCATAAAGTTTATTATCCTTTTTTTGTCCACCCTTGGATGGGAATATTAATCAGATGAGGACAAAAAAATCGGGGAGCCTGTGATAAACTTTAATGACCTTTATAAAAAATAAAGTAGATCTATCAATATGTGCTGACCTGGAAATACATAAAATGAGGGCACCAGTAGCTGCTGTTTGTATTCTGTCTAGTTAAGTTTTTTTTAATTAATTACAATTTTATATGGCTTTCCCTTATTTTTGTGTGACATTTAATCAGATCACAGCGATTGCTGCATAGATCAGTGCAGGTCTGTTTTTCACTGGTTTACAATAAAAAGAAAAATAAGGACAACATAGTGAATCTTTCATTAAGATGAATATATTTGATTTAAATGACTACTTTTTAAGATTATGCCTTTCTAGTTCTATTTTGAGTTAAAATATCCTTTTTTTAATGAAATAATGGGAGTTGTAGATGTAGTTATTTTTGTTCATTGCCTTGCCAGAATGAAAAACTAAATGCAATACGTGATCCTTGTTTGAATCCCGGACCCGGGGTAAAATCGGTAGCAGAGCTGCATTGGAGCCAATTCACATGAGTTTACTGCACACCTTCTCCCCGTTCAGGAGCCCCACGTTGGTAGTTTGCCCATTGCTGTAGAATATTCCCGCCAGGGAAACTGACATGCTATAAATTGGGCACCCCTTTCCACACACCCCCCCCCCCCGGTGGTTGAACATTCACCGGGACACCACTGATTATAAGAAACATTACTGGGACAGTGGGACAAATTTTAATGTAGACTGTATAACAGATGATTTTTTTTTTTAAAGATTTTATTTATTTATTTACAGAGAGAGGAGAAAGGAGGGAGAAAGAGCAGTGTATGGTTGCCTCTCACATGGTCCTCACTGGGGACCTGGCCCGCAACCCAGGCATGTGCCCCGACTGGGAATCGAACCGGGACCCTCTGGTTCCCAGCCCGCGCTCAATCCACTGAGCTACACCAGCCGGGGCAATAACAGATGATATTTTATTGCAGTTAAATTTCTTGGGTGGGCTAATGGGATAGATGGACAATCCTTTCAACTTTTCAATAGATCTGAAATTTTTCCAAGCCAAAAAAATGAAAATGGGAGAAAGACAAGATGTGGAACCACACAATGTTAGAATTGGAAGGGATAGCAAAGCCTTTTCATCTACAGGTGAAGAAAGCAAGGCTTGGAGGGTAAAGTAACCGTTGACTGACAAGTAGCTCATCAGGATCCAAGGCGGGATTTGAACCCAAGTCTAAATTAGTTTCCATTTCCTATGAAAACATTTTCTTAAAAAAAAAATAAAAACCTCTCTTCATAATTCATGTCATTGGGTTTAAAAAGAGCAAAAGTTTTACAAGATGGAAAATACTTAAATGCATTTCCTTTATTTTCATAGGTATGTAGGATTTTGTATGAAATTTGTAAATATGTTACTGTGTCATGGGATCAAGCCCATTCTTGTATTTGATGGATGTACTTTACCTTCTAAGAAAGAAGTGGAGGCGTCTAGAAGAGAGTAAGTTGAATCTCTATTTAATCTCTGAACTACTTGCATCGAGGTCTGATGCTGTGGTTTTTAATTTCCTGAGGTTGTTTTAAAGACTCACAGAAAGCATTCCTCAGCTTCCTTGTATGTTGATAAAGTTCCATCCTCTATGCTTGAAGGTTAGTTTTGATGGTGGAAAAGTCTTGACTCAGTTTCTTCTTCTTAAGTGCCTTAGTTAATTCATCTTTTGACAGAAAGCCTTGCCCTGGGCTGGCCTGCGGAGCCAATGTGGGACTGTGCATTATACATCACTCCTTCCTTTTGCCTAGAAGCCCAAGGAATGTGGGTTAACAGGCTCAGGGACCTGCTTCAATGAGGCACTTTCAAATGAGTCAAACTTCTTTCTGTTCCAAGAATATTTCTTGAATTAGAGTTTCATTATAGTTTCTTGATTCGGCCTCTTTTGTTCCCTTGCAGGAGACGACAAGCCAACCTCCTTAAGGGAAAGCAGCTTCTCCGCGAGGGGAAAGTCTCAGAGGCCAGAGAGTGTTTCACCCGCTGTGTCAACATCACTCACGCGATGGCCCACAAAGTGATTAAAGTGAGCCAGAGCAGAGACGAGGCCGGACGGAGTACAGAGGGTGGAGTTCGTTGGAGCTGGTTGCAAGTTGTTTGTTAATGGGAGAGCGGACGTGAAGGGAGGCACCTGATCGTCAGCCTAATCTGGAGAGGGCTGACGTTGGAGGAAGAAGGGAACAGTGTGTTTTGATGGAGGGACCCAGCAGTTTCCAAGGGAGAAAGCTTCCCCTTTTAGATGAGTCATTTTACTTCCATCAGCACGTCCTGTGGAGATGGAAGGGGTACATTCCCGGGGGGTCAGCCCCATCCCACCCTGGTGGAGTCTTCACCGTTTACTGACCCTTCCCTCCCGGGTGACAGTTAGAGACCCCAAACCAGCCTCACTAACCTGGGGAGTCTGCAGGCTTCCAGGCCACCTAATCGGCTCTGTTTAGAAGCGTCTTTTCATTATTGAAAACATTAGTGTCCAAGTGCCCACAATCACAGCCCTTGCTTCCCCTTTTCAGGCCTGTGTTCAAACTGCTTGATGAACAAATGGGAAAATAAATGTAGTGATTAGATTCTGCAGTTCATCATTGTCAGACGAACCCATTACCTAAAAATACATTCAGGTATCTAAAGATGACTTACATACTTTTCGAGCATAACCATTCTTGAGATGGAAGCTTTCTATAATTTGAAATAATTCAATTTGTGGCTTATACGGCACTGCCCTGCTTACTCCCTCAGTGTATGGCAGTATTTTCTCCAAATGTATGCACTGATTTTTCAAAGACTTAGTGGCTATATGACCAGTTAAATATGTATGTGCCAGGACTAAAAGTAGAAAACGCATACTCCAGAGGAAATGAGTTTTGAAAGCAGTGTTTTGCATGTGGAGGCTGGCAATAGAATGCATTTGGAACAGGAAGGTTAGTCGTTCCCAGGCGCTGTCCTGCACACTCACGGGTCCTCTGCCGCAGGCTGCTCGGGCCCAGGGAGTCGACTGTCTCGTGGCGCCGTACGAAGCGGACGCGCAGTTGGCCTATCTCAGCAAAGCTGGCCTCGTCCAGGCCATAGTCACAGAGGACTCTGACCTCCTCGCGTTTGGCTGCAAAAAGGTACTTAACTGGCGTAAAACAAGGAGCTAAAGTCTGTCTTCTCTGGTAATACCTGACGTTAATATCTACTTACAGTGTTGAAAATTATTTTATTTAAAATGAAAAGAAGGGTTTTGCTGCTTGACATTTGTATCATCTGTGTGCTTTTTCAGAATAAGCTTTAAGGTTAGAACATTATGTTGTTGTTTTGTCCAAATTCTTTAGTAGAATATAGACTTATTAGTCTTATTTTTTAGTGATGATAACTTATATGCTTTATATTTTTCAATTAGAGTACATTAAAAATTTACCTATTAATGGAATTGTGTATAAAACTTTAATGGAAATTTCTATGATATATTAAGGGGGAAATTAAGATATAAAAATATAGGATGACCTCATTTTTATTAATACTGTGTTATTTATGTTATCTGTATGTTTCGTAGACAACTAGAAGGATCTATGTCAGAAGGTTAATGCTGGGTAACAGTGATAGATGGGAGATTTAGGGCAACTTCTATATTGCTCGTCCTGAATGTCTGTTTGCCAAATTTTCTATAATGAACATGTCTCACTTGAAAGATAAGAAAAAGGGTGACTTAAAAAAGCAACAGTGGAAAGCAAGTGCTTTCTGTACGAATTGCTGTTTGACAACCATGAGATGTAAGTGGGCAGTGAAAAGGTGCAGAAAGGGCGTTCCTTGGGTCACACATGCTTGATTTATTTGCAGATATGACGGCAGTTAACTGGCCTGTCTATCTCGCTCTCTCTCATTGTTATGATGAAGAGCGAGAAAGATCTCAGAAATACTGCTGTGGATTGCAGCCTTATAGGTATTAACAATTTGCCTTCCTTTTGAAGGTGATTTTAAAGATGGACCAGTTTGGAAATGGACTGGAAGTCGACCAGGCTCGGCTGGGAATGTGCAGGCAGCTCGGGGGGGTGTTCACAGAGGAGAAGTTCCGCTACATGTGCATCCTGTCGGGCTGCGACTATCTCTCGTCGCTGCGTGGGATTGGACTGGCCAAGGCCTGCAAAGTGCTCAGGCTGGCCAACAACCCGGATATTGTGAAGGTGAGAGTGACTTGTTCGATGTCCGAAGCGTTTCTTAAACAATAGATGGAACACCCAGAGTATGGATTTTAAATATTCTGCTAATAGCCAACTATGTGTCACTGAAATAAGAAAATGACTTGATACTCTGGAACTTTGCTTTTGGCAACTGACGAACCTTGTTTCTGGCAATGGACGAAAGAGCAGTAGTGATTTTTAAAATGAAGAGAAATATAAAGAGACTTAAGGGCTATTTAAATTATTCCAGGGTGGAAATAACATTAACAGGTACTGTCTTTTGATTTTTGTCCTTTAACTTGGTAGTGGTCCTAAACATTTGAACTCAGGATACCTTTATACTCTTAAAAGCTCTTTTTGCAGGTACTTTTTGTTTATATGGGTTAAAGCTCTTGACATTTACCAAATCAGAAATTAAAAGTTGAAAGGTTTATTAATTCACTTAAAATTAATGATAATAAATTCTTTTTATGAAAAGTAGCCACGTCTTCTAAAACCAGTGAAATTTATGAGAATTGCACATTTCTGTGATGTGGCTTCACAGGAGACGGCGGGGTTCTCCTATCTACTTCCCCACACAGTCCGATGCGGTATCCTGTGTTGTGGAGCCTCTGGAAAGTTCTGCGATACTGCACGTTACTGCTCCATAATTTCTCCGATGGGAGTTCCTTTTCTCCTCGTGGGGTGGTTCTCTAGAGCCCTTAAGAGTGTGCAGAATATAAACTTGATGTGCAACTGAGTTTTTCATTCTTTGGATTAATAATAGAAAAGGCAAACAAAATACTGTTATAAAGACTCAGAATTTTGGTGCTATTACATGCTTGTGTTTGGTGGTAGGGGTTTTTAATGGAGGTAAAAGCAATTGGTTTTTCTGTCTCTCCTCACCCTCCTTTCATGTAAACTGATTGGTCTTGGGGCTAATACATTCTGTATTCTTTGTTTGCAGATAACTCGTAAATATTTTTGCATTCATTATTAGGTTATCAAGAAAATCGGATATTATCTCAAGATGAATATAACAGTACCAGAAGATTACATCAAAGGATTTATTCGGGCCAACAATACCTTCCTCTATCAGCTAGTTTTCGATCCCATCAGAAGGAAACTCATCCCTTTGAATGACTATGGAGATGACATTGACCCTGAAACCCTAAGCTATGCTGGGCAGTATCCTTTCTGAGCCAGGGTGGCAGAATTTTTCAGTTCCTTCGTGAGACATTTTTAGTGAGACGTTCAGTAAAAAGCTTACAAATTGTTTTTTGCTTTCTTTTTTATAGTGAAATCTGTGTTTTGTTGATTTTAATTACCATTCTAGTGAAAATACAGAGCAACTTCTTGTTTCTAAATCTGAGGCTCACTCATTATAACTTGCTAATTACTGAGATTGACTTGATACTAACATGTCCAGAGTCGGTCACTTAAGGAACATATTCCAAAGGTGGCACTTCAGAGAAACACTCGTGGCAGGCCAGCTCCAGGTATCCGGAAGAGCAGGCAGGGACTCCCACTGCAGATGCCCCTCCCACAGCCACTGGCCACACCCTCTGGCCCAAGCCACTCCAGTGGGGGCCAGGACTTCCCATGTTTCTTGAAAGGGAGTCAGTAACCCTGCAGTGACAGCTAGAGATGAGTAAGTCTGCAGGTGGTTTTGGTGATGCTGAGTGTAGAAGTAGGGCCCACTGAAGTTGTGATGCTGAAGATTTTCTGTGACAGTGGAATGTGCTTTTTAATTATAATACAGTGGTTTTTGTTTGCTTGCTGATAAAAGCATCTTTCCTTAATCTTACCAACCTAGCTATATTGATGAGTCCATAGCTCTTCAAATAGCACTTGGAAATAAAGATGTAAATACTTTTGAACAGATTGATGACTACAATCCAGACACTGCTCCGGTAACATTTTAATGGCTCGTTTCTAAAAGCACACTTTAGTTATATTTCGGTTATCTCAGAACTGTGACTAAAGGCAGATCTTCATTTCATAAACATATATTAAGCATTTATATATCTAGGCACTCTGCAAAGAACAGGTTGAAAACACCTTGCTGCTAGAGAAATTACCTCTCGTAGAACGTAGGTATAGCGGTTCATGTCCTTAAATTAAAAAGCGACCACATTATATATTACCAAGCCTTCAGACTTGAACGTTTCACGTGAATATACCAGGATTTCACGCCTCTCGCCTCGTCCTGCCCAGCCTTTGTCATCTGGTGTTGTGGAGGGCCGAAACCTAGCAGCACACAGCACATCGCTCTTGGGCTCCCGAGCCGGTTTTCGCCCGTTCACGGTTTAGCAGATATTTAATCAGCACCCGCTATGTTCCGTAATCCCCTTCCTGTTTTCTCCTGCTTGTTCCTGGTTGTATATGCCCCTTACAGTGCACTCTCCCACCATTCTCTTTTCTGTTCATGTTTCCATTTAGCCTGTTTTCATTCGCATGTGTTCTAACCCAGCCTTTGGCCTGTGTACCAGCCCCGTAGTTCTAAATGTCTCTCGAATCTACATAAATGACTTCTGTAACCTTAAATCTATCCACAGTCAAAAACAAACTCTTCATTCCACATCAGCTTTCCCTAATTACATTTCTCTCTCTCTTTTTTTTTTTTAGCACTTTCTGCTACATAATGTATGTGTCTCTATGGTTGATTTTCTGATTCTTCCCAAAAGAATGCAATCTTCATAAAGGCAGGATTTTATGATCTTTCATTGCTAAGTCCTTACAAGCAAAGATTATATTCTATTTTTCTTTGTACTCCAGAACACTAGCTAACCTAAGTATGTTTTAACATGCTTAATAAAAGCTTAGTAAAGGACTGAGTTAATGAGCAAGGGTAAAAAGGCCTGGATTGGACTGGAAACTATGAGAAAGCAGAAACCATCAACCAACAAGACAACTAAAAGAAGCAAAGGGACTTGGCAATGCAAGCAGGCCCGCTTGTTTCCAAGTGTTCTGGTCTGAGAGGGTGAAAGATCATGTCACTGACATTCATTCATTCAACTGACAAAGGAGGTAGATGCACCCATACTAACTGGCAGCAAGGCCTTTCTCAGGGAGAGCTTTACGTGAGTCTCAACATAGCTGCTGCTTCACACTGTCCACTGAAGACGGTTCCAAGTGTGGGTTTAATGGGAACTGGTGCTCAGTAAATTAGGTGGTTTTGGTTTGACTCAACCAGTGTCTAGAGGTGGGAGAGTTGATTACTTTAAGTACATAATTTTATGGTTATAACTTTCAGGTGTTTTGTAAAGGGCATGTAAATGATTATTTAGAGGCCTATTGCTGGGTGATTATTAAACTAATGTGTATTGAAATAATACTCAAATTTTGAAAGTACTTTTTTTGGCCCACATTTCTTCAGTTGCAATCTCCTATCCTGCACTATTTGTCTTAGGAAGTTTTATTTTTTATTAGAAATGAGCTAACAAGGTCACTTGACCCTCGTTAAAAGAGAAACAAACCTAAGAATACAAGACACATTTAACAGAAAAGTGTAGGACCAAAAATGTAGAAAATGTTATTAGAGGACAGATATTTCATCAAAAAGCTGTTCTTTTTAAGGGGAATTTAATTATTTGCTTATAATGTATGTCGATGCAGAGGGAAATAAATTGACTATTTTTTTTCAAGTAACCGTTTTTCTTTTACTATTTTAGCCTGCCCAATCAAGGAGTCGTAGCTGGGATGACAAAACATGTCAAAAGTCATCTAATGTCACTAGCATTTGGCACAGGAATTACTGCCCCAGACTTGAGCTGGACGTTGGGCCAGGTGCCACAAAACTGAAGGAAAGTCCGAGTACCGTGGGCATGGAACAGGTGATCAGCACCAGAGCCTTAAACCTCCCCAGGAAGTCATCCTCTGGGAAAAGACCGAGAAGCGGTACGTAGTTCGTTTTTGTGAAGTACTAGTGAGTATCGGTCGCATTTAAGAAACCTTTGCTAAACCCAAGGCCACTAAGATTTTTCTCCTGGTTTTTTAGAAGTTTTGTCGTTTTAATACTTGTATTTAGGCCTGTGGTTAATTTTGAATGGATTTTTTAAATACAGTGTGAGGTGAGGGTCAAGGTTCGCATTTTTTTGCATGTGGCAGGTCAGCTGCCCCGGCACCACTTGCTGAGACGGTTGTCCTTTTCCTGTTGAGTCGCTGTGGCACAGTCGTCTGCAGTCGGTAGACCGTCTCTGTGGGGGTCTGTGTCCGAACCGTCGCTCCAGCTGCACCTTCGGTCTCTTCCTGCCCCTACGCCAGACACACTGTCTGCATCACTGTAACCAAGTAGTTAAGTTCCTTCAGTTCTTTTGAAAAGTTGTTTTGGTTAATTCTGTGTTTTGCACATTTCCATTTAAACCTTAGAATCAACTGTCAAGTTTTTTTTTTTAAAGCCTGCTGTGATTTTGATTGGGATTTAGTTTAATCTATAGATCAATTTGGGGAAAATTGACATCTGAACAATATTGAATTTTCTGATTCATTTGTTTAAGTCTAATTTAAGTCTTTAGCAGTGCTTTATAGTTTACACTGCACAGGGCTTACACATCCATTATAAAATTTATCCCTGTATTTCACACCTTTTATGCTATTGTAAATGATATTTAAATTTCGATTTCTAGTTGGTCATTGCTAGCATATAGAAAGATAATTGACTTTGTATATCAAGCTGTATTCTGCAACCTTGTGGAATTCA
>PVJI01030139.1:0-14521 GCA_004026765.1 Micronycteris hirsuta | reverse complement strand
AGCTGGTTTGGTGGAGGTGTATTCTTTTAGACTTCTTTTGTCTGGGAAGCTCCTTATTTGGCCATCTATCTTGATTGAGAGCCTTGCTGGGTAGAGTAGTCTTGGTTGCAGGCCTCTGGTTCTCATTACTTGGAATATTTCTTGCCATTCCCTTCTGGCTTGGAGTGTTTCCATTGAGAAGTCAGCTGCTAACCTTATTAGGTTTCCCTTGTATGTTACTTCCTGCTTCTGCCTCGCTGCCTTTAGGATTCTCTCTTTGTCTTGTAATTTTGCCATTTTAATGATGATGTGTCTTGAAGTGGGCCTGTTAGGGTTCCTTTTGATTGGGACTCTGTATTTCCTGGATTTGTGTGGCTTTTTCTCTCATCAGATTAGGGAAGTTTTCCATCATTAGTTTTTCAAACAGGTTTTCCATCCCTTGCTGCTCTTCCTCTCCTTCTGGTATCCCTATTATACGAATATTGTTACGTTTCATGTTGTCCTGCATTTCCCTTAATACCTCTTCATTCTTTCTGAGTCTCTTTTCCTGTTCTTGCTCTTTTTGGTTGCTTTTTTCAACCTTGTCCTCCAGCTCGCTGATTTGATCCTCTGCCTCAGTGAGCCTGCTTTTGATTCCTTCTATTGTGTTCTTCAGTTCAGATATTGTATTCTTCATTTCCTCTTGGCCCTTGTGAATAGTTTCTATTTCCTTTTTCATGTTGACATAGTTTTCAGTGAGTTCATTATAGTTTCCCTGTAGTTTCTGGTAGTTTTCTGTGAGTTCATTAAGCTTCTCGAGTTTCTTGAGCTGCGTGATAATATATGCTTTGAACTCAATATCTGATAGTTGGCTTGCCTCTGTTTCATTTATCATTCTTTCTGGGGCTTTCTCCTTTCCTTTCATTTGGTGATTGTTTCTTTGTCTTCCCATTGTTTGTGGGATTCTTCTTGCTAGCCTCTGATTCTTAAATTGATCTGTCAAGTTCTCTGAAGCAGCGAAGTTAATTTTGTGTCACTGTCTCTATTTTTTGGGCTGACTCTTGTCTGGGTCCCACTCTATTCTCTTCACAATTCCAGGTTTTAATGTCTCACCTGTGGATAAAGAAGATAGGGGAAGGGAGAAAAAGAAGGAAAAGAAAGCAAAAGAAAAGGAAAAAGAAAGATAAAAAATTAATTTGAAAATAACATAAAATAAAAAATAATAAAAAATAGAAAATAAAAGGAAGAGAAAACTAGGAATACCAAATGAAGGGAAGGTAGAAGGAGTTAAAAATATATAGAGGGACAGATAGGAAGAAGGGTGGGGGAAAACAAACAAAGAAACAAAGAGAAAACAAAAGAAAGAAAAAAAAAGACTTTTGTTTGCTGGCTTCAACAGCATCTGGTGAGGGCTGCAACAGGCTGGGAAGATATCAGACTTCCCCTGCTGTCTTCCTGGGCTGCACTCTCAGCTGCCGTCCCGCCTCCAGCCGAGTTGCCGGGAGTTTGCAGCACCTCCTCTGGGCCATCTGACCTCCACCCTGAGTCAGAGTTTATGAGGTCTGTGTCTCCCCTCAGTGGGGCTCAATGTAGCTCCTCTGTTTCTCCACCATGGAGGGACTCTGCACCGCAGGTCTGGGTAGTGTCTCAGGCCTTCCTGGAGTGAGCTCCGCGCCCCTTCATTCACCGACCGCTTTTGTCTCAGGATTCAGGGCTTGCAAGCCGCAGGCCTGGGCTCCCGGTCGGGCACCAACACCAGCCGCCCCCGACTGGCTCCGCCGGGTGCGCGCCCGATCCCGGAGCTCCGGGCCTGGGTTTCCCTTTCAGTTCAGTCTCCAATTCCTCCCTCTGGGATCGCCAGCCTCTGCAGATCAGTCCCCACGTACACACCAACATCCGGACTGCTGGGGACCAAGGCTCTTCCAACAGACGCGCGCGTCTGCTTTGGCTACTCACACACCCCAATCCAGCTCCCTCCCACAGATCCTGGAGCAAACCGGGAAGCTGCTGTAACTGGATCTGCAGATCTCCCGGCTCCCTGCAAGACCTGAGGGACTCCTTCCCTCTGAAGCAGTCTCCTTACCGGATGATCCTTCAGTTTTATGTCTAATCACATAAATCTTTGAAAGCAAAGAAGCATTCCTAGTAGTGATTTATTTATTTTTAATTAAAAACTATGACTTCTGGCCAAGATGGAGGCATAGGTAGATACACTTTGCCTCCTCGCACAATGAAAAGAAAGACAACAAAAAATTTAAAAAACATTCAGAACTGCCAGAAAACTGAACTATATGGAAGTCCAACAACCAAGGAGTTAAAGAAGAAACATTCATCCAGGCTGGTAGGAGGGGCAGAGACTGACTGCCAGAGCGGAGAGGACTCACAGCAATGCGGCAGCTGGCAGAGCAAGCAGTCTCATATTTGCATGCAGATAAACCAGGAGGAAGTGCAGGAAACTCAGAGAGTCTCAAAGAAGTTGGACCCAAGGAGGAACACACCAAAGCACATCATAATTATATTACCCAAGATCAAAGATAAGGAGAGAATCTTAAAAGCAGCAAGAGAGAAGGAGAGAGTTACCTACAAAGGAGTTCCCATAAGACCATCAGCTGATTTCTCAAAAGAAACCTTGCAGGCAAGAAGGGGCTGGAAGGAAGTATTTGGTGTCATGAAAAGTAAGAACCTACATTCAAAATTACTCTACCCAGCAAAGCTATTATTTAGAATGGAAGGGCAGATAAAGTGCTTCCCAGATAAAGCCAAGTAAAAGGAGTTCATCATCTCCAAGCCCTTATTGTATGAAATGTTAAAGGGACTTATCTAAGAAAAAGAAGATCACAAATAAGAACAGTAAAATGACAACAAACTCACAACTATCAACAACCGAACCTAAAACAAAAACAAAAACTAAGTAAGCAACTAAAACAGGAAAATATTCACAGAAATAGAGATCACATGGAGGGTTATCAGTGGGGAGGGATGAGGGGAGAGCATGGGGGAAATGGTACAAGGAGTAAGGAGCATAAATTGTAAGTACAAAATAGACAGGAGGAGGTTAAGAATAGTAAGGGAAATGGAGAAGCCAAAGAACTTATGTGTATGACCCAAGGACATGAACTAAGGTGGGGGAATGATGGTGGGTAGGGAGTACAGGGTGGAGGGTAATAAAAAAATATATTTTTTACTCTTTTCCACTAGCTTTGTTGAGGCATGTTTAACAAATAAAAATATATATATTTAAGTTATGTGCTATGATTTTTAAAAAGATTTTATTTTATTTAAGCCCTGGCTGGTGTAGCTCAGTGGATTGAGTGCAGGCTGGGAACCAGAGGGTCCTGGTTCGATTCCCCGTCAGGGCACATGCCTGGGTTGCGGGCCAGGTCCCCATTGAGGGCCGTTTGAGAGGCAACCATACATTGCTGTTTCTCTCCCTCTCTGTCTCCCTCCCTTCCCCGCTCTCTAAAATAAATAAATAAAATCTTTAAAAACATGTATTTATTTATTTATTTTTAGAGAGAGGGAAAGAGAGGGAGAAAGAGAGGGAATCATCAAAGGTTGCCTCTCACACATATCTCAACTGGGAACTGGGCCCACAACCCAGGCATGTGCCCTGACTAGGAATTGAACCGGTGACGTTTAGCTTTGTGGGACGAGCTCAACCAACTAAACCATGCCAGTCAGGGCTATGCAATGTGATTCTTTTTTTTTTTTTTTCTTTCAATGTGATTCTTAATATGTACAACATGATGATTTAATATATGTATACACTATGAAATGATTACCATAATCAAGTTAATTAACATATCTATCACCTCAAATGGTTACCTTTTTGTGTGTGTGTGTTAAGATTTGCTACTCTCAGCAAATTTTAAGTATATAATACAATATTATTAGCTATATTAACTATTATTAATCATACTGTATATCAGATCCCCAGAACTTACTCATCTATAACTAGAAGCTTGTACTTTTTGACCAACATCTCCCCAATTCCCCCACCCCTTAGCCCCTGGTAACCACTTTTAACTCTGTTTCTATAAGTTCACCTTTTTAGATTTAATATAAAAGTGAGATCATGTAGTATTTGTCTTTCCATATTGGCCTATTTCATTTAGCATAATGTCCTTTGGGTTCATCTGTGTTGTCACAAATGGCAGAATTTCTTTTTTTATGGTTGAATAAATTACATTATTATATATGACATACGCAGTCGTGGGCATAAGTAGGATTACAGTTGTGAATATGCAAAACAGAGGTCATTCTTTTTTTTTTTTATAAAGATTTTATTTATTTATTTTAGAAAGAGGGGAAGGGAAGGAGACAGGGAGAGAAACAGCAATGTATGGTTGCCTCTCACACGGTCCTCACTGGGGACCTGGCCCGCAACCCAGGCATGTGCCCTGACGCAGAGGTCATTCTTGTATTTATTAATTATATGCATATATACCGTATGTATGCATATATATACACATTTTCTTTATCTACGTATCCATTGTCAAACATTTAGGTTGTTTCCATATCTTAAATATTATGAATGATTATGCAGTGAATATAGGAATGCAGATATCTTTTTGAGATACTGATTTCATTACCATGGATATGTATCCATAAGTGGGTTTGCTGGGTCATGTAGCAGTTCAAGCTTTAATTTTTTGAGGAACCTCCATACTATTTTCCATAGTGACTGTACCAGTCTGCATTCCCACCAACAGTAGTTGAGTTCCATTTCTCCACATCCTCGACAACACCTGTTATCTCTTTTGTGTGATAGCTATTCTAATAGGTGTGAAGTGATATCTCATTGTGGTTTTGATTTGTGTTTCCCTGATAATTAGTAATGTTGAGCACCTTTTTATGTACCTGTTGGCCATTTGTATGTCTGTGTGCTTTAAAGATGGTGGCAACAGATATGAGCCAAGGAAGGCAGGTGACCTCTGGAAGCTGCAAAAGTTAAAGAAACAGATTCACTCTTAGAGTTTCCAAAATAGGAACTCAGCCCTGCTAATAATTTGATTTTAGTTCAATGAGAGCTATGTAGAATTTCTGATCTAGAAAAGTGTAAGATAATACATCCATATTGTTTTAAGCCACTAAGAGTTGGTAATTTTTTATGGCAGCAACAGAAAACTTGTACAGGGATGTATTATGATAATAATCATAAATACCTGACAAGAGGAGTTGGGTCTGACACATAGAAGGATGCAGTGCACATCTCCTTGTGGTTCTTCATGGGGCTGTCGGCAGGCAGTTCCCACTCAGTCGAGTGGCTCAGTTGGAGGGATTTAATTGTTCTGTTGGAAAAAGGAGGAAATAAATCTTCAGCTCCTGCCTGAAAAATCTGGAGATCATACAAATTCCCCTCAACTGATTTTTCTAGTTCACTGCTGAAAATTAACATTTACTGATCACTTCACAAAACATCTCATTTGATCTTTATAAGTATCCTGGTTTGTATCATTCCTATTTTACATGAGAAAAATATCAGATAAGAAGTTAACAGAAACTAGGGGTAAGATGTTAAATGGTCATTCCATCAGGGTTGAGAAGGGGTTCAAAGCCACCACAATACCGGGAAGATTCTCTTTCATTCTCAAAGCAGATAGTTTGTACCATAGACGGGTCATTCTCTTTTCTAATCTTATTACATATCCTTGAGTTTTGAGACACGAGAAAGATTTCCTCCAGAATCTGGGTTTTCTTTTCCACCTATGGAACAAAAATGAATATATATTATTTTCTCAAAACTGTTTTTGAACATATTCAAAAATTTTTAAAAATAGGAGTTATCTCAGCCCCAGATTAGCTGATTTTTTCTAACTTCATTACAGTGGTTTTCACCCTTTTCATAGCAGGAAGCCCAGCTCTGATGGAAACCAATAGTATCAGCTATTGTTTAATTCAAATAACATGGGTTAAGCTGCTATATGTAGGATTATGCACACTTAAAAAAATGTGGCTGAAATATAGCACAGTGCAGGTAAGGCATTTTTCTATACTACCAGGAACTAAAAGTATGAAAAGGAAAATTAGCCACTGAAACATAATTCTAAAAGTATTTTTCAAATTTACTTAAGTCTTCTAACCATAGTAATTCAGATGCAGAGAGGGAGACTTTTTATGAATGAACTTTAAAAAAATTATCTTTATGGAGATATAATTCCTACACCATAAAATTCACCCCCTGGAAAGTGTACAATTCAATGTTTTTTGGTATTGCATTATTGGTTTTTAAAATTGTGATTATATATATATATATATATATATATATATATATATATATATATATAAATTTGCTGTTTTGGACCATTTTTATGTGTAAAATTTAGTGACATTCATTACACTTATAATGTTGTGTAACCATAACCACTGTTTCCCAAATATATTCATGACTGCAAAAGGGAACTCTGTAACCATTAAGCAATAATTCTCCATTTCTTCTGCCTCCCAGCCCTGGTAACCTCTAATCCACTTTCTGTTTTTATGAATTTATCTATTTTAGATATTTTATATAAGTAGACTCATATTTTTCCTTTTTTGTCTGATTTGTTTACTTACCATGATGTTTTTGTATTTTATCAATTATGCTGTTACAGTTGTCCCATTTTCCCCCCTTTATTCCCCTCTGTCCCCCCCTCCTCCCACCGTTTAGTTTTTGTCCATGGGTCATACACGTAAGTTCTTTGGCTTCTATATTTCCTATACTATTCTTAACCTCCCCCTGTCTGTTTTCTACCTACCATTTATGCTACTTATTCTCTGTACCTTTACTCCCTCTCTCCCCCTCCCACTCCCCTGTTGATATCCCTCCATGCCTTATATAAATCCCTTTAACATTTCATATAATAAAGGCTGGGTGATGATGAACTCCTTGAACTTGACCTTATCTGAGAAGGACTTTATCTGTCCTTCCATTCTAAATGAAAGTTTTGCTGGATAGAGTATTCTTGAATGTAGATCCTTGCCTTTTATAACTTGGTATACTTCTTTCCAGCCCCTTCTTGCCTGAAAGGTGTCTTTTGAGAAGTCAGCTGACAGTCTTATGGGAATTCCTTTGTAGGTAACTGTCTCCTTTTCTCTTGCTGCTTCTAGGATCCTTTCCTTATTTTTAATCTTGGGTAATGTAATTATGATGTGCCTTGGTGTGTTCCTCTTTGGGTCCAACTTCTTTGGGAATCTCTGAGCTTCCTGGACTTCCTGGAAGTCTATTTCCTTCACCAGATTGGGGAAGTTCTCCTTCATTATTTGTTCAAATAAGTTTTCAATGTGTTTCTCTTCCTCATCTTCTGGTACCCCTATAATTCGGTTGTTAGAATGTTTAAAGATGTCCTGGAGGTTCCTAAGCCTCTCCTCTTTTTTTTTTTTTTTTAATTCTTGTTTCTTCATTCTTTTCTGGTTGAACATTTTTTTCTTCCTTCTGGTCCACACCGTTGATTTGAGTCCCAGTTTCCTTCCCATCACTATTGGTTCCCTGTACATTTCCCCTTATTTCTCTTAGTGTAGTCTTCATTTTTCATCTAATTTGCAACCAAATTCAACCAATCCTGTGAGCATCCTGATTATCAGTGTTTTGAACTGTGTGTCTGATAGGTTGGCTATCTCTTCATGGCTTGGTTGTATTATTTCTGGAACTTTGATGCCCTCTTTCATTTGGACCATTTTTTCCCCCTCAGTGCACCTGTTATGTTAAGGGGCAGAGCCTTAGGTGTTCACCAGGGTTGGGCAACCCATGTCGTTGTGTTGTGATGCTGCCTGTGGGGAAGGGGTCTGAGAGGGAACAGTGGTGCTTGCTCTGCTCTCTGGTGGCTTTCAGTCACTTCCCCTGCTACCCACAAGCAAATTGGGCCCGTCTGTGCTGATTCCTGGGTGGGTGGGCTTGTGTACATTCTAAGTTCCTCTGGGTCTCTACAATGGACTCCCCTGTGAGGTTGGGAGTTCCTCCCACTTTCACCTCACCCCCCACAGGTGTTTTCAATCGGTGATTTGAAGCTTTATTTCCCCGTGATAGAGCACTGGGCTGCGAGGTCTGTTTTGCTCCCCAGCTTTTTCTCCCAGTTTATCTGCACAGGAATGAGGGACCGCCCGGTCCACCAGTCTCAGCCCCACTGGGTCCGGGTTGGCCAGCCACGGATTTCGCTGAGTGCACCGGCTGCAGGTCTCTCTGGGCAGCTGCAGTGTTGCCTGTACTGCTCCACAAACCACCATCTAGCCGTGTGTTCTCTGCCCAGCTCCGTCCCGTTTACCAATATAGATGAACGTGTCTTCTTTAACTCTTTGGTTGTTGGACTTCCATACAGTTCAATTTTCTGTCAGTTCTGGTTGGATTTTGTTTTCAAATTGTTATTTTCCCTCTTTTGGTTGTGCAAGAGGGCACAGTATGTCTACCTATGCCTCCATTTTCTACCGTAATGTTTTCAAATTTTGTTCATGTTGCAACATATATCAGAACTTCATTTCTTTTTATGGCTGAATTTCATCACATGTATTATTACCACATTTTGTTTATCCATTCATTGTTGATGGACATTTGGGTTGCTTCCACCTTTTGGCTGTTGAGAATGATGCAACTATGAACATTAGCCTACAAATATCTGTCCGAGTCCTTGCTTTCAATTCTATGGGGTATATATGTATCTAGGAGTAGAGTTGCTGGACCATATGGTAGTTTTATATTTAGCATAACAGTTTTCCACATTGGTTGCATAATTTTACATGATCACCAGCAATGCACAAGGGTCCCAATTTCTTCACATCCACCCAAGACCATCCTAGTAGGTGTAATGTGGTACCTCATTGTGGTTTTGTGCCAATAAGCTTTTAAACTTCAAGCAGTTGCTGAGATTTTTGACTACCATGAATGGGAACCATTTAAGTTGTCTTTCTATGATGCTAAGGTTGGATTCCTTCCCTCAATTTCTCCCAGTTTTTGTGCACATTAAATAATTATTAGGTATTACTGTGACACCCCCAGTTACTTTCATATCTCCAGTGTTCTATCTCTGGCTCCGTTTTAGGAAGATCCAGTCCTCTAGGAAGAGATTCAGGCACAGAGAATGAACTGTAGATGGAGAAGCGCAATAGGGAAGTGTGTGTAATATATAGAAGAAAAAGAGGACTGCCAGTCAAGATGGTGGCATAGGTAAACACAGCTCACCTCTTTCCACAACCACATCAGAATTACAACTAAAATATAGACAAGCCACCACTCAGGAACACCAGAAATTGAGTTGAATGGAAGTCTGACAACTATGGAATTAAAGAAACCACATTCATCCAGACTGGTAGGAGGGGCGGAGATGTGGAAGAGGATGGTCCCACACCCATATGTGGTAGATAAAAATTCTGCAGGGAAATCTTGGGAGTGAGGAGTCACAGCCCCACACCATGCCCTACAGCTCACGGTTCCAGTGCTAGAGAAATTAGTCTCCACAACTTCTGGCTGGAAAAACCAGTGGGAATTGAGATGCTCCTGGAGTCTCAAGCAGTTCCCTTTAAAAAACCCACACACAGACTTGCTCAGACTTACTCTTTCCAAGCTCCAGCGCCAGGGTAGCAGCTTGAAAGGCAGCTAGTGGCATACAGGGAGGAACAGAAGTATATGGCAACAAGGTGGAAGCTGGAGGAGAGCTTTCTCCCAGACAGAAAGGTGGGCAGAAGGCACTGTCCCTTTTCTGAGCACACCCTGACAGAGACACAGAGCCGACAGGTGGGTGCCATATCTGATACTCCATCACCCTGGCTAACATGATTATCCCCACCCTGGAGATCCCGTAAGACTCTGTCCCAGTCAACTCACAGGCCTACTGGAACTGTTAACCATGATTTTTCCATATGAATGGCTTGTCTTGTTTCATGCTTCACAACTTCCTAAGTCCTTTCAAATAAGCAACAGTGGGCCTCAGTGAACCCCTAGTCCATGTACCTCCTGCTAAGTGGCCCCAGGACCAACATTAGCAGCAGCCAGCCTAGATTCACAGCTTGGCTTCGCCTGGGAATCTCCAAGCCCAGTAAAAGTAGCAGCCATCTCAGCTTGCTTTATAGCTCAAGCAGGGTGGCCCTGGGCAGAACACAGATGGGGGCTGACTTTGGACTGTACCACCCAGGGAAACCCCAGAGCCTGCACACTCAGTGGACAGCTACAGACCACATTGGAGCACCACCACTCTGCCCCTGCACAGCTGACCCTTGATGTAGTGTGGGGGTTGGTGGTTGGTGGTCAGTGGTCACAGCCAGTCCTTGCAACTGACTGGCCTGGGTAAATCCCTCCCATTGACCTACCAAGAGCAATCAAGTCTTAAATAAAAGGAAGGTGTACACAATCCACAAAAGGGTACACCTAGAATACCAAGCTTGGGTGATAGGGAAGGCAGTACCACTGGACCCTACAGGACATCTGCTACATTAGGCCATGCTACCAAGACAGGGAGTCATAGCAGCTCTACCTAATACATAGGAACAAACACAGGGAGGCTGCCAAAATGGGGAGACAAAGATTAAAATCTTAGTAGTAGTCTTTCGGTAGTAGGATAATGGACTTATTTTATTCATTCATGGGATTATTTATATTTCATAAATTTTATACAGTGAACTTGTTTACAGTCCCATATCCTCCACTCACACATCCTGGAAAACCCCAGATGGTGGCACCTTCATACTTCTGCTCACAAAGGAGCTGCTTCTGCATATCTCCAATGTCATACCTGCAGGTCTCCATAGGTTCAGAAGACAGCATAGCATTCTGGGTAAACTTTAAAGAGTTCTGAATTCTTACTAGAGAAGACCAACAAGATAGAATCCCACAGGGCAGCAGATGCCCAAGGTGAAGATGGTTCAGCAATGACAAATTGTCCTGGTTTGGTCACAGAAAAGGAGAAAGTTGCCAGTTACTGCTGTCAGATACCTTTGTGTTTTGCGGTTTTCTTTTTTTTTTTTTTTAGCTCAGTATTATTAGGGCAATGTTTCCATGCTGGAGGATTCAACAAGGGATACCCACCCAGATTCAAAGCTCAGTGTGATTACTACCAACTTTAAAATCTTTGCTAAATAAGAGTCTAGCTCTTGCCAACAGAATCAGTTCTTACGCATGACTTACATTTCAGGAAGTAAGTAAACAGTGCTATGGTAACTTTAATGTTCTACAAAGGAACTGGCTCAGAGTTCATTTCAGCGGAGTATCATCTTTCAGTAGCTTTGTTTATTAAATGTCCAAATCATCTTTTTTTCACACTGATACTTTAGCCGATCTAATTGCACTAAGGCTGTCAATAGGATACAGTGGTAAGCCTGAGCTCACTACTCTTTAGTTCATCTGTATATTCATTTAGAAGATTTAAATAAAATACTAAAACTGAATTTTAAAATGTTATACTACAGAGTGAAATGTGGACATTTTTTAAATTAATTTTTAAAGTTACTTCTGAAATGTTCCCTGAAACAGGTTGGGCTGAGCAGGTAGGTGTTTGGTCTCTAAATCTGTTTTTCCAGAGTTACCCACTCACAAGGTCCTGAAGGGAAATACAACAGATATAAAAGCATCAGGACACAGATGGAGGAGGATGTTTAAAAAATGAAACTATGCAGACAAGAGTTAGGCTCTTTCCTCAATCAGGTTGTGAGTGTTTAAGGAAAGAAGTGTATCTTCATCTCAGTAAACTGGAAAATGATGAAGAACTTCCGGTGGATTTGGGGAATTTCTTAGCAAGGTCTTTCAAATGGGCTCTTAAAGTTTTCTATACCCAAGTTCTTACCTAACCTTAAGTCAACTTTCTCTTTTTCTCCTAAGAATATCTCTTTTAAAAGACAATAAATATTTCTACTCAATAGATTGAACAAGCATGCATGGATATGGACACTGCATTTTGTTCTTTGATATGTAGTTCTTTAGAATATACTTCAAAAATCACTCATCTCAAAAAATTATTCCCAGTTTGCACATGAGAAAATGAGATGCAGAGGGCTGGCTGCTTTAGTCTGTCTACTAACCTGTTTTCCCTCTCAGTTTGCCCCACTCTAGTCACCCTCTCTTCCTGGTCATGTTCTTTTAAGTGGACTTGTTCCATTTGTGAAGTTTAGGAAATGGAAGATTTTGGAAGTTAATAAGGAACACTAGTGTATTTTCTATGTAAGCCTTGCTACTCCCTCATGAGAATTCTGGCAGACATTTTCTGTTTATTTCCACAAATCTGCTTTATTTTTTCCTCTCCCAAGAACAACAAAATTTTACTCGGAACAGAAACAAAACAAACTTACCTTATTGACAGAGGAATTATCTGTATACGTGAATAATGTTTATGGAACACCTACTATGGGTTAGGCAATTGGAATGTGGCAGTGAAATGATAGGATCCCTGACCTCATGGAGGTCACAAACACCAGTCAGTAATTACAAGTGTGGTGAGTGCTGGGGAGAAGGGCTCCACGGGGACATTGATTGCTTTCACTCTCTCTTTCTTTATGACTCCTCTTAAAAGTTATTCGTGCCTCTTGCCTCTGTGGTCTATGATATATACTCTATGTACAGCAAACAAATTCTTAAAGAATATACAGTGAATATATAAACAGGATAACGCACTCACAGAAGAAAAATTGCATTTCAGGATGCAATGATCTTGGGGTTCTCTCTGTTCCTTTTGTGGATCCTTCCTTCAGTTCCGGCAGGTAAATGACCAGCTTATGGATTTAGGACAAATCTATGGCATTCCTAGTATGACATCATCCTCTTGACCAAATCTCATATACAGTGTTCCTGCTTCAGCAGGGAAATGGCTGGTCCTCTCCCTCCATGCATGATTCCTCCAGTGACATTTCCTCTACGTCCCACTATGTCTTTCTGACTACACTGTCTAGTTCAGCATGCTAGCATGAACAAAGAATTATGCTGCACCCCTGGATTTATAAACTTAAATCCCTCCTCTGTCTGGCCCTGTCATCAGGTACATTTTATGAAACCTCTGCCTGTCGATTTTATTTTCCTGTTAGATTATAACATCTTTGTGGGTACAGAATGTCTCATGAAAAGTTTATGAACTTAATAGCATAGAAAACAGTGAGAGGTCACTTAGTCACAAACATCTATGGTGCTACAATAATTCTCGTTTGTTCTGGGAAGGAGTGTGGAAATCATCATCTAAGCTCTGAACATGACCTGACAGAAGTAATTTCATATAGTTTTTCACCAGGAGCACACTGATAATTCTCATGTACTTCCTTTACCATAGAATAAGTACAACAGTACCCATAATATACTGCAACATCCAAGGTCATTTAGAAGCATGCTGCATCCTAAGGGCTAATATTTAAGCTCATTGCTTTAAATCACATTTAGCAATAAAATTACTTTTTTTACTTATTGCCTACTAAACTTTTATTGTTTTGTTGTTGCAATTTGAAATACTTTTTTCCTTTGAAATCTTTTTATGACAATTTAAGAAAAATCAGTTTTTAGAGAAACCTAAGAATGTGTTAAAATGACTTCGCTAGGCATTTATTTAGCTAAAAATGTGCAGCCACAGCTCTAAGTCTTGCAAATATTAACTGATTTATTATTTCAATGCTCATAACACTTAACAACACTCTTTTTATTTCTACTTTACAGATGAGGAAACTGAGGGGCTGAGAGGTTATGGTAAATACTTCAGGTTAGAAGAAAATCAGAGCCAGGATTCCTACCTGGGCAATGAGACTCAGGAATTCATGATCTTAGTGTTGCCTTGTTTTATTTATGTATTAATTCAACCAATTACTTAACTCCTACCATGTGTTACGAGTTGTCCTAGGCACTTAGGTTCCAAAGATAAAGTCCTACTTTGGTGGTGAAGACAGATTTGTGAAAAGAGACGATGTTGTCTATCCGTAGAAGACACGTGCATAGTGGCTATGGAATCTGAGTGGAGATGCAGAGTAACCAAAGGACCACCCTTAAGGTGGGAGGGGCTGGGGAAGAGGCGGATATGGAATCCTCCATGTCCAAATGCTTGAACATTATAAGTCAAGTTTCACAAAGCTGCTTTTATAATGAAAAAATCAAAAGTATGCGTAAATCTATGAATTTTTATTACTAAATGTTGGCAGAATATCAAAGACAATTGAATTTAAATATTAGTGGGCATGTCTCTGTATTCTGTTGAAGGGCTCTGTTTGAGTGAGTAATAAAATAAAAATAAAAATAATTCATAAATAAAATTTATTTATCCCACAAATGAATGTTATGACCTTAATTTTATTAAAATAACTAATAGTTTTATAATCAAAATTTTCTCATAGTTATATACTATTATGTTCTAAATATAGATTTTATGTATATTTATATATAAACATGTATAAATACATATTTATAAATATGCATTATTGTCTAAATATATATATATATTTTTAATTATTTTATTGTTGTTCAATTACAGTTGTCCGCATTTACCCTCCCCCCACCCCACCCCAGGCAAACCCACCTCCCTCCCTTGCTTCCACCCTCCCCCTTGGTTTTGTCCATGTGTCCTTCATTGCAGTTCCTGAATACCCTTGTCCCCCTTCTCCCCTTCCCCCTCCCCTCTGGTTACTGCCAGAATGTTCT
>PVJI01030138.1:0-14525 GCA_004026765.1 Micronycteris hirsuta | reverse complement strand
CTTGAACTTGACCTTATCTGAGAAGCACTTTATCTGCCCTTCCATTCTAAATGAAAACTTTGCTGGATAGAGTATTCTTGGATGTAGGTCCTTGCCTTTCATGACTTGGAATACTTCTCTCCAGCCCCTTCTTGCCTGGAAGGTCTCTTTTGAGAAATCAGCTGACAGTCTTATGGGAATTCCTTTGTAGGTAACTGTCCCCTTTTCTCTGGCTGCTTCTAGGATCCTTTCCTTATTTTTGATCTTGGGTAATGTAATTATGATGTGTCTTGGTGTGTTCCTCTTTGGGTCCAACCTCTTTGGGACTCTGAGCTTCCTGGACTTCCCGAAAGTCTATTTCCTTTACTAGCTTCGGGAAATTCTCCATCATTATGTGTTCAAATAAGTTTTCAATTCCTTGGATGTCTTCTTCTCCTTCTGGCAGCCCTATGATCCGTATGTTGGGACGTTTACAGATGTCCTGGAGGTTTCTGAGCCCCTCCTCCGTTTTTTGAACTCTTGTTTCTTCATTCTTTTCTGGTTGGATGTTTTTTTCTTTCTGCTGGTCCACTCTGTTGATTTGAGTCCCAGTTTCCTTCTTATCCCTATTGGTTCCCTGCAGATCTCTCCTCATTTGTTCAAGCAATTTTGATAATTTTTCATCAAATTCTGTGAGCATCCTGATTACTAGGGTTTTAAACTGTGCATCTGATAGGTTGGCTATCTCTTGGTCGGTTAGTTCTGGAGCTTTGATCTGTTCTTTTCTTTGGGCCATTTTTTTTCCCTTGGTGAGCCTGTTACTGTGAGGAGGGCGGAGCCTTGGGTTCACCTGGGCAGGGAAACTCACTGTCGCTGTGTTGTGACGTAGCCTGTGGGGGCGGGACTTGAGAGCACAATGGCGCCTGCTCTGCTCTCCGTACCCACACCGCCTCCTGCAAGCAATTCGAGCCCCTCTGCGCTGGCTCCAAGGGTCGCTCTGGGGTCGGTGGACGGGCTGCACAGCTCCAATCCCCCGCGGGTCTCCCCAGCGAACTCTCCTGTGAGGCTGGGAGTTCCTCCCGTCGCCGACTCCACCCCCACAGGTGCTCTCAATCTGCGCCGATGGGTTGCGCCCTGCTTTCTCTCCCGGTCCGTCTGCCCTCGAATGCAGACCTGCCCGGTCCACCAGTCTCGGCCCCGCTGGGTCCGGTTGAGCCGGGCGCTGGCCGCGCTTAGGTCAGGCACTCCCATCTCAGTGTGCTGCAGCCCCGCGGGAACCGCCCCTCCAACCGTGGTCCTGCCGTCTGCTCACCAGCTCGCCGCGGTCTTGCTGTCTGCTCACCAGCTCGCTGCAGAGTCGCCGAGTGCTCTCCCTCTGCCCTGCTCCTCCCGGCTCACCAGACTGGATGAATGTATCTTCTTTAATTCCTTGGTTGTCGGACTTCCTCTCAATTCGATTTTCTGTCATATCTGGCTGTTTTTGGTTAGGTAAATTTCTGGTTTTTTTCCTTGTTTGGTTGTGCGAGGAGGCACGGCGCATTCACCTATGCCGCCATCTTGCCGGAAGTCTCCTCGGAAGTGGGCTTTATAAAGCAAGATACAGAGAAAGGGAAAACTCAGGTTCATATGCAAATGAGTCCTTAACATCTTCCACAGGTCCCATCACAGGGTCAAGCAACAGAGCTGTCTTTTTTCTCTGGCCTACCTTCCGTTTAACTCCAATGGTCACTTTAAGGGTTTTCACCGGGATTGAAATACGAGGAAGGAGGGAATGTTAAGACAGGGAGTGGGTCTCAAAATGTGATTGTTTCTGGCCCAGTCCCTAGTCCTAACACCCCAAGAAATATCCAGGTTTCACCTCATCATTCTCACCAGAAGAAATTTAGAAGGACATCACGTGAGTTTCATAGACCCACCCTGTCCCATCAAAACCTCTACTCCAACAGGTGTTCAGACAGAAATCCTGCAAGGTGCTAAATCAGTCCTTGCATATTCTGTTTAATTGAAGATTTAAAGGGCGCTTTAGCCCCTTGCAATATTTCTGGGTAAAATTAAACAGATTGAAATTTTGGACACTGACGAGGGAATTTTTGTGTGTTTTCTTTTACCTGTACCATTTAAACGAATTCCCCTTTCTCCTCAATGTGTCCTTTTTTTTATTTAGTTTTTATCCTCACCCGAGGACTTCTTTTTTCATTGCTTTTAGAGAGAGAGGAAGGGAGAGGCATAAGTATTGATGCGATAGTGTAGCATCAGTTGGTTGCCTCCCACATGCGCCCACACCGGGGATCGGCACCTTACTTGGGATCATATGCATCCAGACCGGTGGTCGAACCAGCAACCTAGGTATGTGCCCTGACCGGGAATCAAACCCACAACCTTCTGGTTATGGGGATGGTCCTCCACCCAACTGAGCCACACTGGCCAGGTACACTGTGCCCTTTTTTGTTTGATTCATTTATGCTTCCATGTATTCTGTCTCAGAGTTTAAGGCCATATATAACATGTCATATGCATATAGTGCAATAAGAAAAAAGTTAACTGTGGACTAAGCTGTCCTTTTTTAAAAGAGAAAGCGATCTTTCCCCTGGGTAAATGGTAAGCAGTCTGTAAACACAGTGTTATCAGAATCTACAAGTCTTGCACTTTAAAAAGCAAGACAAGAGCAGACCATAAATATGGTCAGAATTTCCGCAGGTTTGAATCCAAAGTTTTTAAGCTGCCCGCCTAAGCTGAAATCTAAGACCATTTTGCCCTTTTTCTCCTTTGCCCAAAATGTCATATATATCCAATACTGCCTTACTGTCTTTGCAGTGTTCACGCTAATGTGAATCCCCCGTGCACATACATTAAAAGTTTGATTTTCTCCTGTTAATTTGTTTGATTACGGACCCAGCCTAGAAGAACTTAGAAGCTGGGATAAAAAGTAATAAACTTTTTTACCCTCCTCAAGGGTAAAGTTGCACCTTTTTTAAAAATCGTGCCTGAGCTACTTAACCATTATGCCTAGGAGACTTGTTGAATCACTGTTGTTCCTGGCTCCGCATGGTGAGGTGTAAACCGGATTCCACCCTTAACTGTGTCTTTACTTGCGGCCCCCTGGGCTCAAGCCTCTAAGGGCTGCTCTCTGCGGCCAAATTCTCTGGGCAAGAATCTTTCAGAGGAAAACCTCACATACGTTCTTTATCCTCACTAACATTGGGAAAAGTTACTTGCTTTTATTCTACTTGATGGCAAAAGAAAATGCAATGTGGTAATTACCATTGATTTTCAGATGTTTCCTGTTCTAGTTCAAGCCTCATCTATTGTAAGGAATGATTAATTAGATTTTTTATCACATTGCAGGGTTGTGAGTCACTTTTTTTATTTATTTTTTTTAGAGAGGGGGAGGGGAGGGAGACAGAGAGGGAGAGAAACAGCAATGTACGGTTGCCTCTCACATGGCCCTCACGGGGACCTGGCCCGCAACCCAGGCATGTGCCCTGACTGGGAATCGAACTGGGACCCTCTGGTTCCCAGCCCGCGCTCAATCCACTGAGCTACACCAGCCAGGGTTGTGAGTCACTTTTAAATGCATGGGAGCATAAGTGTATAGGTGTATGCATGAGCATGGGTGAATTTAGTATGTATGTATATTGTTGGGGCCAAAAATAAATTCTTGGGACAGGGAGGGAGTCTAACAAAGAGACTTGCTCAGATCCTCCCTGTCCGCTACACTGAATTCACCCTCAACCTGGGCATGTGCCCTGGCCGGCCAGGGCTGAAGTGGGGTTTTCTATCGAGTCTTTTGTTTCTTTTTTAAAAAGCTTAAAGTTACCAAAAGGCATATATTGGAGTGGCAAACTCTGGTTTCCCTCAACATGTATGAGTATTTTGTGGTTTCTCAATTAGATTGCAAACACCTTGCAGTTTATATGTTTCTTACCCCCTAAAGCAACACAATATACACCATAGGCATTCAATAAGGACTTCCTGATTGGTTAGCAAGTACAGATGAAGGGTGATGGCCTTGACCAAGGCCAATATGCCTGGGGACTTTAACTAGCGGAGCATGTTCAGTGTTGGCTCCATTCTCTTATTCTCATCCCAGCCCATCTGGCAGTCCTGAGTGACAAATTCTGAGGTAGCAAACATCTTCCCAGAAAGGGTCTGGCATTTACTTGGTGGTCCTAGATGTGGGCTGAGAAACAGATCAGCAACATGCTCTCCTCTCTGTCTGAAACTCTGTCTGTAGAGTTTCTCTGGAAATCTTCTCTGAGTTGCAAAAACTCTTCGCTCCTGTTTCTTTCTCCTTCACAGTTATCCTTTTCCTCCCTCTCATTTGTGTGTGGGCACATGCATGTGTGTGGAATTGTATAACTCAGTGTTCATGCACTGCAAACAAGGGCCAAAGTATAACCAGGTCACGTAGAGAAAGAAAACACATGAGTTAATATAACATACGAGCATATGCTGGAACAAGTCAAATAGCACAGCAATAATATGAGAGTTCAAAGACGGTAGAAATTGCATTCAATACAAGCCTGGAAACATACATGGAAGAGGTGGACGTTAAGAGGAATCTTGAAGTAGGGGTGGGAGTTCTCATTGGCCTTCCCCAAATGAATACTTCCCCCTAGATAACAAAGTTAACACATTATCATTGTGACTCCTGTAGAAAGTATGAAGGAGTCAAAAATAAAATGAATTACACGCAGCTATAACCTTGTCTAACTAACATCCAAGGATGATAATGAAAACCATTTTATGTTTGTTATGCTGCAATTTCTTTTACAAGTACTGTATTCCACATACCATCTGATATTCTATATCTCTGTGATCTAAGATTTCATCACAAACATTTCCTACATTTAAAAAAAAAATATTTTTTTTAAGCCTTGATTAAGTGGTTGTATAATACTGTACCGACGTGTGAGGTTTTGCTCTATGCCACCAAGCAATTCTCCAATTCTCGGTGGTTGCTTTTAAGAGAACAAACGACGGTTTGGCTGCCTGCTGCAACAAAAGCCCATCTCGTGAGGGAGGTGACGGTGCAATAGGAAAGAGGGTTTATTCAAGCGCCCTGCGACCTGGAAGAATGGTGGACTCCCGTCTCAAAGACCATCCCTCCTTCCTGCTCAAGCTTGCAGTTCTTATAGGGGTAGGAAGGGGAGAGCTTTCTTCTATCCAATTATCTTGCTAGCTTTTGGCACTTCCGGGCCCCATCCCTTCACCCTTCTAGCCTTTGGTGCCACTCACTGTAAGAACCTCTCCCTGCCACCATCTTGGCCAATGGGGGAGATTCTCTGGCACCCCAGCTGACTGTCTACTGTAACACGCTGACTGAGTGTCCCAAAATTTAACTCAATTCTGACATTATCAAGTGTCAGATCCACAGGTTAGAGCGTCGGTTTCACATGACTGTCTCCCTCACTTCAGATGCCAATCACAAGTCCAGATTACCTTCTGTCCTTCTGACCAACTGGCTATACATGGAAATTCCCACAACCCCCTCTTCAGATTTGGTTAATTTGCTAGAGGGGCTTGCAGAATTCAGAGAAACATTTACTTACATTTACCCATTTATTATAAAGGATATTATGAAGGACACAGATAAACAACAAAATCAACACGTGCATAGGGTAAATTATGTGGGAAGGGGTAACTTTTGATGCTCTCCCTGGGTATGCAAATCTCCCCACACCTCCATGGGTTTGCCAACCTGGAAGCTCAACAAATCTTGTTGTTCAAGAGGGTTCTTAAAACTGATGAATTCATTTTTTATTGCAGTAACATTGGTTAATAACATCATATAAATTTCAGGTGTACCAGAATTCGATATCTGTACACTCCACTGTGTGCTCACCACCGAAGGTCTAGTTTCCATCTGTTATCATGTATTTGACCTCCCCTTACCCATTTCGCCCTCTCCATCGCCCTTCTCCTCTGGCAAACCCATTCTGTTGTCTATACCTGTGAGTGTGTTTTTGTTTTGTTAGTTCATTTGTAACTTTTTTGTTTTATATTCCACATACGAGTGAAATTATATGGTTTTTGACAGTTCCATCTGACTTCTTTCACTTAGCATAATATTCAAGGTCCACCCATGCTGTTGCCAATGGCCATGTTTCAGCTTTTTATGGCTGAGTAATATTCCATTGTATATGTTCCATGTCTTCTTTAATCATCCATCCACCGATAGGTTGTTTAGAGCTTCATCTGCAGTGTCCCCACTTCCCTTTCGCAGGGAGCCTGAAAATTCCAACCCTCGAATCACCTGGTCTTTCTGGTGACCAGCCCAATCCTGAGGCCATCTAGGGGTACCACCCCAAGTTGTCTCAATAGCATAAACTCAAAAAGGGCTCCTAATGAATGACAAAAGGCACTCATATTGTTATGGGAGAAACTCCCAGCAACTCAGTTCTTCTTGCCAATGCAGTTAGAGCAAGAATTGCCAGCCAGCGAGCCTACTAGCATGCAAGCAGAGTTTATTAATGCTAAGTTCTAGTAGGAAAGCACAAGCAAGAGTGGTCAAAGAATAGGCCGCTAGAAGGCAGGTGGCCAGCAGAGAAGTGGCCAGGCGTCCTCGGCTAGAGGTCGGCTGGCCAGGGATCCCTCGTGTGACAAGAGAGCCACGGGGCCAGGAGAAGAGGCCAAGAGAGGGACAGTCCTTTGTTCTGAGGACTCGTATATTTGGTGGGGCGGGGCGGGGGTGAAGAAGTTACATTTTGAGTGGCAGGTAAAGGCGGTGCCACCTTTCTGGGGGAGACGTGACTACCCAAACATAGGTATGGGTGGGGGTCTGTTAGCCCAAATCTTGCTCCACCCTCTATTTGTTCATGTTGCAGACTGCACAGGAGGCAGGCGGTTAACCAAAGTTGTTTTAGGGGCTTTTTCTTTGGGCACTGTGGACCCCCTCCCCTTCCACGCTTCCAGGCCTTGGGATGAAGAGATGCTCTCAAGGTTTTCCTGTTCCCGGCTAGTGGAGATGAGACACACAGACTTTCGAGCCCCGCTCCCCCTTGCACTATGATAGTTTACTTGCTGTTCAGGACACCTGGCAGCCTTATCGGACCGGGCTCAGGATTTCTGGGTCAATGGGTGAGCTTTTGCTTTTAGCCTCCCATATTAAGTTCTTGGTTAGACTGTAATGGTGAGGGCCCTGCCTTTAGTTCCCCTCTGGCCTCTCCTTCCACCATAACATCCCCCCACCCTCAAGTAATAGGGACCCAAATTTTTTAGGACTTTGGGCTCAGGGCTGCTGGGTCGATGGGTGAGATAGGTCTCTCTCCTCCTCCCTGCCTTGGTTTGCTGTCAATCCTACCTAACATTGCCCCCTCAAGCACTCAGAATCCAAATTTTGGGGGCATCGGGGCGATGACTGCTCTGGCTGCTTCCTGCTGCAAAAGGGACGTTGACAGTTCATTGGGTTTTGTCTGCTTGGTAACTATTGGTGGAGGCAAGTGTTTTTCCACTGGCCTGTGATAGATGTCTGGAGCCTCCTGTCCCAGAGGTTGGTAGTCGTTTGTGGCCATCATTTGTAGCCTTAGAGCATCTGTGTGGTGGACCCAGGACTTGATTCCCATCAGCTTTAGGGAAGAATGTGTTGTCAACAGGACATCATAGGTACCAGTCCATCATTCAGCCAGGTGCTGTTCAGGGCCTTGAGTCTTCCAGGTCTTCAGTAAGACTCGGTCTCCTGGCTGGAACGGGTGCAGAGGCTCGTCACGTGGACAGGGAAACCTGTAATGAGCAAGCTTGTGCAAAATGGTTAATTTAGACAACAGCCTACAAACCAGTCTCTGAATCTGTGAGACTGCCTTTTGGGAAGACATCCAGTTGCAAGGCCTTTACCGGAATGATATTTAACAGTGGCAATTTGACAGGTCCTTCTGGCCTGTAAATTGAGTATCTTTAATGATGTCACAAACCCAGTTTCCACTTCCAAATGAAAACAAACTTTGAAAGCAGTTGTACTAGTCTAATGTCCTCCACTGAGTATTGTGATTTTCCTCGAATTATGATTTTTCTCCCTAAGATCACCCTTACTGTCATTAAAGGGGCTACATTAAGTCCAGTTTTAATTTTGCCTGTTTGTTTGCCTAAACACAGCAACTGATCTTCAAGTTTGCTTTGCTGGAACTCACACCAGGAACCTTTAGACTGACTCTTTAGTCCACCCTTCAGGGAACAGAAGCTGAGATACACACCTGCCATCTGGCCTTGCCTGCAGCATCTGCTTCTCTCAAGTCCTCCTAGCCATCCTTCAGGAAGGGAACCTTCATTCCTTCCCTGGAAAGACTGCTACGAACCACACAACCAACCAAGGTACAAGGTACCAGGCTTTTCCTTCAGTAGGCTTTCACTAGTTTTGAAAGTCAATCCCAGTTCCTCAAGGCTTTTTAGTGACAACCAGAGCCCAGGCATGCCTCCTTCAGGTATGACATTCCAGTCAAAGTCTCCATTGGCAAAACTACTATTAGTAACTGGTCTTACTGGTTTTGTGCATAGGAACCTTATGTCTTTATTCACTCCTTCAGAATGCCAAATTCTGGAGGGATCAGGTAGGGAGAAGAATATAAAGCGTGAAGGGAAATCCTTGTCCTTAACTTAGAAGGAGATCATCTAGAATGTCATCAGTAGACCCTGAAGTAGATGTTTCCTCCCACCCAGAACAAAGAGATGGAGCATGAAACACAAGCATGGCACGGCTTGTTCCTGGGACTGCAGCTGCTAGGCCTCCAGAAGGAGGATTCAGAGTGTTTAAAAGACTCATTTTTCCTTCCTAAGTTTTACTGTCTACCTAACGGGCTCTGGTGGAATCAAAACTAAGCCACTCCTTTTCAGAACAGAAACAAAGATGACAGAGGCACAGTTTCAAGGAAGGACTGGGACACTAGCCTTAGAATTTTATCTTATACTAACTAGTATTGACAGGCTGGTAGAAAGAGTGTCCTAACTGCTGTTTTACTTATTTGTAGCAGGTCTTTGTTTTTTGAAGAGAAGCTGGAGGTCCTAGATGGATTCACAAGCATACATCTCAGGCTGTGGTTCCTGTGGGGGCTTATAAGAAACAGGTTTAATTTGAGATAGAAGGACCCAACTGGCTACCCCCATGAGCTTTACTGCAGTTGGGGTGTTGAGTAGGACCTGAAGGGAACCCTTCTAGGTTTTAAATACACCATGTCCCCTGATTTGGCTCGTTTGTGTGGGTGGCCTTAAGTTTGTTTCTACACCCCTATAATGCTTGTCCAAATAAATGAGGGCAGCTCCTACCTGGTTGTAGGTTTTCCTGTTATTCCTAAGATTGTGAGGAGAGGGGTCCAGAGAAGGAAGTAAGGACAGAGTAGGTGGTTCCTGTGTAAAAGCTTATTGTTCTACCTGCCACATTCTTGTGTGCCCCGGCCTCCAGTCCAGTGATGGTGACCTCTTGAGGTGGGGCTGACTGGGGCTGATGGTTTCAGGCCTGCATTCCCATTTGCAAGGCAGCTGCAGCTTCAGGCTCAGGGGCCCTATGGTCCCAGGGACAGAAGGCTGCCCAATGGCCTGCAGTCTTGCATTTGAAGCAGGGCGTACGAGGCGGCTTATTTCGATTAGGGCACTCCTTGGCCTGATGCCCGAGCTCTTGGCACACATGACACTTAGTGCTATTTGGAGCAGGCTGTGCAGGGCCCGTAGGATGTGACTGAGAATGTCCCGTAAGCGCGGCTAGAACTTGGGCGTGCCTAGCTTCTTTTCTGTTCCCCCTTCTCCTGAAACCTGGCCTCCCTCTCCCAGTTGTAGGGTGGGAATGTGGATGGGGAAATGCTTATGGAATGGCTATTAGATGGTATTGTGGTAGGATATAGCTCACATTTGCAGTGTAGGTCTCCTCTGCTCCTTAAATGGAAGAATGTCTGTACATATGGGATTTCTGAAAAGTTATCAAGTTGGAATATGGCATTGTGATTTAAGCTTCCGTATACTGGCTAAGATTCCCCATCTCTTAGCTGATATTGGAGCCAAGCAGTGTTGAAAAAAAATTAGTCTTTCCTTCTCCAGAGTTTTGGGGCCAACTGTGCCTAGTGGGGTTCCATCTGGGATGGACTCCTGATTTCCCATCTGGAAGGAGGAGACATCTTCCCTCGAGCCAGTGGGAGGAGTACCCTGACACAGCTGTTACCTGACTTTGCCGCTTGTGGTGGGGGTACCCGGGGGATCCAGAGAAGGGAAAAACACAAGGGATGGACAGTGGCGAGGCTACCTCACGACAGGGTGGCAAGACCATCTGGTAAAGTTGGACGGCGGTGAGGCTACCCCTCCCCTTCTCCTTTCTGGGCCTCAGGGTGAATTTTAGGGTCCCATATAGTGGCCGAACCTCCCCATCCCCTAGTTGATATTGGGGCTAAGCTGTGTTACTGAAAAAAGGCCAGCCTTTCTTTAAGTTTTAAGGGCCAAACTGTGGCCAATTAAAAAGGGTACCTCTTAAAGGGGTACCAGCAGGAACGGACTCTCGATTCCCCATCTAGAAGAGGGAAAAACATCATAAGCTGGCCGTAGGCAGTGGCAAGACTGACCAGCCCCTCTTCCAGGGGGGTGAGAAAGAGCCTCAGTAGTTCCTGCTGTCTTTCCGGGAGCAAAAAGCTTAGCTGGTAGTTAAGGTGTTAAACAGTGATAGCTATTCCCTGGGAGTAAGCTGGAAAGCAGTTTGTTTTCCCCTTAAGAGTGGCCTCCCCCACCCTCTCAGCTCTGCTCAGGAATCTGGGGGCGAAAATAACTGAGATATCATGCTCAGACCTCAAGCAGCGGCTGAAAACTGGAAAGTTTTAAAATGTAACTTTTTCCCTCTGTGTTGGAAAGACAGGCAGGCAGCTTGCTGTTCCTGCAAGCTATTATGAGTTTGAATAATTTGTAGAGTTTCAAAGACTTCTATGTCCATTTCCCTTTTGTAAGACACAACAGTTCTAAAATAAGTACAAGTTCCTTAAAACTGAAGCCGAATTACCTTGTCAGACATTTGAATTACCCTATTGTTCTCAGGACCTGGTAGCTCCTAGGTCTAGAAGTTTGCAGCATTTCAAAGACTTGTATGCTTACTTTTCCTCCTTCCAGTATCTTTCCTTCCCATGATGCACATGGACGTGGCATATATCTCTTTCCTTTATTCCTTCTTACCCTTCTCCTTCCTTCCCTTCCTTTATTCATTCTTTCTCTTTCCTTTCCTTCACTTTCTTCACTCTTTCTTCTTCCTTCCTTCCTTCCCCCCACACAATCCTTCTTCAACTTGCATAGACCATCTACGACTTACCTGAACCCTCTGCAATATACATACCCAACATTCTAAAGTAAGCATGATAAATCCCCTAAAAATTAAGGCTGATTAGATTACCAAACATTCGACTTAGGAGTATATGAAGAAATGAACAGGGGGAAACTTATGAATGAAGCAAATTTGAGCCAAGAAAAGTATATCTAGGAGAAAAGGACCTGGAAAAGCCAGCACTTTCCACGGAGGGCTAAAATCTTGCTTTCTCCTCTCGAGAACTAAACCCAAGTGGAAAATGCGCCCCAGGGATGGGAGTGCGATTGCTTTCACAGTGTGCCTCTCGGTGCGTGGACTTCTGCTTGTGGCTGGCGGGAAACCTAGCATTCTGTCCTGGTCCATGTCCCAGCTTATCCTCTCGTGGCTGTCTTTGTTGCAGCAAGCGCTCTTGTGGCTTTTAAATGCTTGACCCAGGGTGCAGCAAGGGTGCAGCAATTTCTCAGGAGGGAGAGAGCAAGACCTTCACCTGGCAAAAGTAGCATGGCCCCTCCCTGCAAATCCTGCAAGGGATATTTGGATGTAAATAGAAGTGCTGGAGAAGAGAGATGTTGCAAGAAAGCCACGCGGGGGAGAGAAATGTAAGAAGCCGTGGGGTGGGGGGGAGAGGTGCTGCAATCCTAAGACAGGCCAATGATCTAAACTGACTTTTCTTCTGGCCAGGTTTAGAGGCAGAAAAGGCAAAGGGTGGTGGGTGATGGGAGTTCCCTATGGGGCCCCTGCACGTATTGCGGATTGACCCCAGACACCTCAGCAAGGCCCCCACTCAAGTAGGGATGCTCGAGAACTGAGGCCAGAGAGAGGAAGTGCCTCGTTTGTCTTTGGAGCCCGGGCAGAGCCTGGACACTCATTCCAGATTTCATTGTTTCTACCTCCAAACACAGGCCTAGCACGTTTGAACGTCCCACCCCCACAGCACAGCATCTCCTTTACCCAAGAGGTGAGAGACTGTGCTGACTGAGTTCCAAACGGCTGGGGGCAAATGGCGAGATCTGAGTTACTGTCCGAGTCACAGCACCATATGTTACAGGAAAAACTCCCAGAAACTCGGTTCTTCTTGCCGACACAGTAAAGAATTACCGGCCAGTGAGCCTACTAGCATGCAAGCAGAGTTTATTAACGCTAAGTTCTAATAGGAAAGCACAAGAAAGGGTGGTCAAAGAATAGGCCGCTAGAAGGCAGGTGGCCAGCAGAGAAGTGGCCAGGCGTCCTCGGCTAGAGATCGGCTGGCTGGCCAGGGATCGATCCCTCGTGTGACAAGAGAGCCACGGGGCCAAGAGAAGAGGCCAAGAGAGGGACAGTCCTTTGTTCTGAGGACTTGTATATTTGGTGGGGTGGGGCGGGGGTGAAGAGGTTACATTTTGAGTGGCGGGTAAAGGCAGTGCCACCTTTCTGGGGGAGACGTGACTACCCAAACATAGGTATGGGTGGGGGTCTGTTAGCCCGAATCCTTATCTTGCTCCACCCTCTATTTGTTCATGTTGCAGACTGCACAGGAGGCAGGCGGTTAACCAAAGTTGTTTTAGGGGCTTTTTCTTTGGGCACTGTGGACCCCCTCCCCTTCCCTGCTTCCAGGCCTTGGGATGAAGAGACACTCTCAAGGTTTTCCTGTTCCCGGCTAGTGGAGATGATACACACAGACTTTCAAGGGCCTCCACCTCCTGCACTATCATAGTTCACCTGTTGTTTGGGACGCCTGGCAGCCTTGTCAGACCAGGCTCAGGATTTCTGGGTCAACGTGTGAGCTTTTGCTTTTAGCCTCCTGTACTAAGTTCTTGGTTAGATTGTAATGGTGGGGGCCCTGCCTTTATTTCCTCTGGCTGCTCATTCCACCATGACAATATCACTCAGGAAACTGTAAGGGTTTGAAGAGCTTTGTGCCAGGAACCAGGGACAAAGAACAAATCTACTTTTTACTATGCCACAACTGTTACTCTTTCATTCTTTCCCTCCTTCAACCATTCAAACCATATTTACTGTCGACCATAACCATTGTTGTATTTCAGGGTCAAGCACAGTGCCTGGCAGTTACTAGGTACTCAATAAATATTTTTTTCTTTTTTAAGTATATTTTATTGATTATGCTAATACAGTTGTCCCATGTTTTTCTCCCCATTCTCCCCCTCCGCCCTGTACCCCCTCCCACCAGCATTTTCCCTCCTTACTTCATGTCTGTGGGTCATACATATAAGTTCTTTGGTTTCTCCATTTCCTATACTATTCTTAACCTCCCCCTGTCTATTTTGTACCTACCAATCATGCTTCTTACTCCCTGTACCTTTCCTCCCATTTCCCCCCTCCCTCTCCCCAATGATAGCTCTCCACGTGATCTATGTTTCTGTGATTCTGTTCCTATTCTAGTCCTCTGCTTAGTTTTTGTTTTTGTTTTTTTAAGATTTTATTTATTTATTTTCAGAGAGAGGAGAAGGGAGGGAGAAAGAGCAATGTATGGTTGCCTCTCACATGGCCCTCACTGGGGACCTGGCCCGCAACCCAGGCATGTGCCCTGACTGGGAATCGAACCGGGACCCTCTGGTTCCCAGCCCGCACTCAATCCACTGAGCTGCACCAGCCAGGCTGGTTTTTGTTTTTTAGGTTCAGTGGTTGATAGTTGTGAGTTTGTTGTCATTTTACTGTTCATAGTTTTGATCATCTTCTTTTGCTTAGATAAGTCCCTTTAACATTTCATATAATAAGGGCTTGGTGATGATGAACTTGACCTTATCTGGCGAGCATTCTATTTGTTGAATGAATGAATTGATAGCCAACACTGCTAGTCAGGTACTATAATTTAGTTGTCTGTTTTCTCCAATGCTGAACATTTAATATTTTTTCGCCATTTGTATAACCAGTTTGTCTTTGTGCATAAACCCTCAATGGAAAGAATTTGGACGGAGTTGAAGGTGGAAGAGACAGTGTAGGCAAATCACTTAAAACGAAGATGACACAGAAGGATAAAAAATATGGGAAAGCAAATACATCAGTCTGGGGAGAGATGAGGTAGGGGATAAGTTATATAAAGTTTAGCCAGGGCTAAAAGTTATAGTTCCCCAAATTTGCACACCACTTAACAAGTCATGGAGTACCTTCGTGAGCTCCATGTCACATAATTTATTTTTACTTTTATTGTTGTTCAAGTACAGTTGTCTGCATTTACCCCCCACCACTCTCCCCCACCCCAATCATCCCCACCTCCCTCCCCTCATCCCACCCCCTCCCTTGGTTTTGTCCATGTGTCCTTTATAGTTGTTCCTGAAAACCCTTCCCCCATTCCCCCCATTATCCCCTC
>PVJI01030137.1:0-14526 GCA_004026765.1 Micronycteris hirsuta | reverse complement strand
CTTGCCTGCAAGGTCTCCTTTGAGAAATCAGCTGACAGTCTTATGGGGATTCCTTTGTAGGTAACTGTCTCCTTTCCTCTTGCTGCTCCCAGGATCCTTTCCTTATTTTTGACCTTGGGTAATGTAATTATGATGTGTCTTGGTGTGTTCCTCTTTGGATCCAACTTCTTTGGGATTCTCTGAGCTTCCTGGACTTCCCGCAAGTCTATTTCCTTCACCAGCTTCGGGAAATTCTCCATCATTATGTGTTCAAACATTTTTTCGATTCCTTGGATTTCTTCTTCTCCTTCTGGCCGCCCTATGATCCGTATGTTGGGACGTTTACAGATGTCTTGGAGGTTTCTGAGCCCCTCCTCCATTTTTTGAATTCTTGTTGCTTCATTCTTTTCTGGTTGGATGTTTTTTTTCTTTCTGCTGGTCCACTCCATTGATTTGAGTCCCAGTTTCCTTATCTCTATTGGTTCCCTGCATATCTCTCCTCATTTGTTCAAGCAAGTTCGTTAATTTTTCGTCGAATTCTGAAAGCATCCTTATTACAAGGGATTTGAACTGTGCATCTGACAGATTGGCTATCTCTTGATCGGTTAGCTCTGGGGTTTTGATCTGTTCCTTTCTTTGGGCCATTTTCTCCCCCCCCCTCAGTGAGCCTGTCACTGTAAGGGGGGCAGAGTCTTGGGGATCCCCTGTGCAGGGAAGTTCCCGGTAGTTGTGCTGGGACGTAGCCTCTGGGGTCGGTACCTGAGCACACAATGGCACCTTCTCCGCTCTCTGCACCCACACCGCCTCCTGCAAGCAATTCGGGCCCCTCTGCGCTGGCTCCGGGGGTTGCTCTGGGGTCACTGGATGAGTTGCACAGCTCCAATCCCCCGCGGGTCTTCCCAGCAAACTTTCCTGTGAGGCTGGGAGTTCCTCCCGCCGCAGACTCCACCCCCACAGGTGCTCTCACTCTGCGCCAAAGGGTTGCGCACTGCTTTCTTTTCCGGTTTCTCTGCACAGGAATGCAGACCTGCCCAGTCCACCCGTCTTGGCCCTGCTGGGTCCGGATGAGCCGGGAGCAGACTGCGCTTCAGTCAGGCCCTGTCTGGGTGTGCTGCAGCCACACGGGAACCACCCCTCCAACCGCGGACCTGCCATCTGCTCACCTGCTCGCCGCAAGTCGCTGAGCGTTCTACCTCCGCCCTGCACCTTCCGGCTCACCAAACTAGATGAATGTATCTTCTTTAATTCCTTGGTTGTCGGACTTCCTCTCAATATGATTTTCTGTCAGATATGGCTGTTTTTGGATGTGTAGATTTCTAATTTTTTTCCTTGTTTGGTTGTGCAAGGCGGTACGGTGCATTCACCTATGCCGCCATCTTAGGAAGTCTAATACTCCACTTTCAACAACAAATGTTACCCACAGACAAAAGGAATAAAGAATCTCTGAGGTTAAACCACATCAGATTAAATGAGCTTAATGAGCACATACAGAATATTCCCTTTGAAAGCAGAATGACACACATGTTCTCAAGCAAATATGAACATTCTCCAGACAAGATTACATGTTTGTCCACAAAACAATTAATACATGTTAAAAATATTTAAATGACATTAAGCATTCTGTCCAACCACAATGGTATGAAACTGCAAGTAAATTACAAGGAAAAAAACCTGGAAAATTCACAAATATATGAAGATTAAACAACATGAATGTGAACACAACCAATAGGTCAAAAACAAATTATGAGATATCAAAAAAAAAAACAACTTTGAGAAATGAAAAGAGAAATACAACATACCAAAATTTATGGAGGTAGCAAAGCAAGTTCTAAGAGAAAAATTCATTAAATATTTGACTACATTAAGAAAAAAGATATAAAATGAACTAACTTTATTTTTTATTTTTTTTATTTTTTAAAGTTACAGTATCAGCCAGAGCCAGGTTCCTCCAATGTATGTTTTTCATTTTTAGTTGTATTTTTCCATTACCATTTATCCTTTTTACCTATTTTACCACCAGTCACACCCCTCACCCTCCACAATCACATAACCACACTATTGTCCATGTTTATGAGTCCTTTGTTTTTTGCTTCATCCCTTCACCCCCTCAAAAAATAAAATAAAATAATTTTACATCTCAAGAAACTAGAAAAAGAAGAATAACTCCAGGATATGCTGTTTGGAAGCCAAAGTGTGCAGAGGACACTTCAAAACTGGCTGTAAGGAGGTTTTATAAAAGGACAAGAGCCCTGGCTGGTGTAACTCAGTGGATTGAGCGTGGGCTGGGAACGAGAGGGTCCCAGTTAGATTCCTAGTCTGGGCACATGCCTGGGTTGCGGGCTAGGTCCCCAGTGAGGGCCATGTGAGAAGCAACCATACATTGCTCTTTCTCCCTCCTCCTCTCTCTGAAAATAAATAAATAAAATCTTAAAAAAAAAAAAAGGACGGGAAAGTCCTTGGGGTGGCACCAAAATCCTTGCCTGCCTGCACAGGGATAACATTGGAGGATAGCGGGGTCAGAGACAGCAGCCTAGCAGCTCATTCCATACCAGGGCACTGAAACCACAGACCTGTGCCAGGGGCAGCTTGAATTCTCAAAGTCTCAGGGGTGAACCAGGCTCCACGCAGCTCAGGGTACGCAGAGGCTAGGGCAGCAGTCGCCAGCCGGGACTGTGCCAAAGAATGGGGGAAGATTCTGGTAGCACCTAGATCTGGGGGAAGACAGGGCAGCGACTGGCCATAACTGAGATGGTCTCTTGACTAGCCAGAGTTGAAGTTTGTGGAAAGCAGGGCAGTGGCTTGGAGTAGCAGTGGTGCCCACAGAGACTTTTTTTCAAAAAGGGAACTGAGGCATGTTGGACAGGAAACTCACACTCCCCGCTGCACGGCAAACAAGATGGAAGGATTGTGGGCACAATTTGCTCCCAATCAGTGCACCTGGAAAATTGATCAAAGGAGTGAAAAGAGAGGTGATCTCTCAGTGCCAGCCCTGTTCAATGGCGCAGAGTGGAGAGTGCAGCTTGCAGGGTGCCCTGAGGGCACTGGCAGGGAGACACTGTATACCTGTGAGTATTGTAGGACTGACTGAGCCCCCTTCCTTGGTGGAACCACCAGAAAGGGCAAGTTGAGCCCAAGCCCCCACTGCCTGCAGCAGCCCGGAAGATCTGTAAAACCAAAAGCTGCTGGGCAGGCTTAACAACCTGCAGAGGGGTGTGTGTGTGTGTGTGTGTGTGTGTGTGTGTGTGTGTGTGTGCGTGCGTGCGTGCGTGCGTGCGTGTGTGTGTGTGTGTGTGTGTAGAGTAAGACCACAAGGCTAATGTCTAAAAAGGCCCATTTTGAACTCCCCACAGAGAAACTAGTTACACTGGGTCCTAGGGTTCTACTTCACTGAGCCCATCAAAATAGAAATTAAGAAAAGGTACAACAAGGAGGAATGAGGGCACTGCCCAGACTTGGCTCCCATACAGACCTGTGGACTACACCAAGCAGGAGAGAACTGACATTCTTACATAGCTTGCCTCCTGCCCCCGCCCCCATAAAATGCACAGCTATTTAAGCAGAAACTATATACTATTGGAAATAAACTGTGTCAGACTAAGACCGGGGGGCAGGGGGGAACACACACACAATTTTCCCAGAAGACAGAACAGTATCTCTCAGGCAAGACAGAGAGACCTCACCCTCTCAATCACAACAGAAGCTCCCTCTAGAGGCAGGGGGAGGATATACAGGTGGTGTTGCCAGAAGTTGGAGGACCCACCTGGAGCTGAGTAAACCAGAGACAAATCCAGAAAGAAGTCAGAAGAACACCAATAGCTGAGACAAATTTCACCTTGAAGATCAATAGAACTTACATTTTTAAATTTCTCTTTCTTCTTTTCTCTTTTTAGTTTTTTTTGGTCCCTATCATGTAACATTTTAATTTTTCTTCTTTCACTTCACTTGTATTCAAAATAAATCACTACTCTTGGTATTTTACTTTTTATTCTTTAATTCTGATTATATATTTTTTCATATTATTGTTATTCCAAATCCCACACAGCACACTTCCTGGGTCTTAATCCAGTTTGCCATTGTAGGGAAAATGGAATCAGTCAGGCTCCCTCACCCAGATATCTGGGCAACTGTGGCTTGCGGTGTTCATGTAGCCTTGTGTAAGGGTCCCGCATGTGTCGAATGAAGCTATGTTATATAACTAAAGGTCAGTATTGGCACCTGGCCTGCTTTGTGTGCACTTAGTACATCAGGGATTTGAGGCTCCCTGATGGTGTGACACAGCTTTCACAGACGTGGATCTCCCCACCCCAGAATAAAGGCATGTCAGACAGCCCAACAGCTCTGGGAATTTTCTTCCATCTGCCCAGACCCCGTGTGAACCTGCTTGTTCTTCAACAGCTGCAAGACAACCATCTCCCTGAACTTTATTACTGTTGTAAACTTTATTTTCTCTCACACTATGCCATGTTCCTACCCCTTACTCTCATATTTCTCCTCCATCTAACCTCACATAAGCACTCTTCTTTCTTAAGTCAGCTCACACTCTTTTCCCCACTCTAATAAGAGTCTTATTTCCTTACAACCTTTTATAAACAGCGGCTAGTTGGGTGAAATATCATAGTTATTGCTGGAACTCCTATTTGTTCACTATTGGTTTGTACTTTAAATTCCATAGAATATTCTCCCACTGTCTTATTGCATTTTGCCTTCCCTTTGATCTTGATCAGTTGAGTGAGGATTTTTTTTCATTTTTTATCCTCTCTCAGCCTGGGCTTTACTCCTTACTCTTATTAGTTTCTTCCTCAATCCCCTCAAAATCATTTTTCTTTACCGTATTCACTTTTTCATATTCACTTTTTTTTTGGGGTACAATAGTCTTATTGGCATTTCACCTTTATTAAACTTCATTCAGCTGCCACTGCAATCAACTCTGGGATGGTTTGTCTGTAATTTTGTTCCTGTTTGTCCAATACCATTTTAATTTTGCAATGAACCTCATAGTATACTCTTCCCTTTCTTACCCTATTTTTACCGTCATCCTTCCAGGTTTTACTCACATTTTAAATCTTATACTCTCCCTTCCTTTATCTCAGTTCCACCCCTACTCTTATCAATTCTCTTCCTCTTTACACTCAAAACCATTTTCCCCTATTTTAGTAATCTCATATTCCCTTTGTCCTATCTTATAATATCCATAATGTCTCCTCAAATTTATTAATCTTTGCTCAGTTGCAGTTAAGATTGCTGATGTGGTAGGGGGAATATTTTTGCTGATGTATGTTTGGCTGTCTGGTAATACTGCTTTGCTAACCAATACCTGTACAACAGCATACAAGACAAGGTGGAAGTTGTGACTAACAGTGAGCCCAATGGGAGGAAGAATCATCAACAAAGATGCCACCAACAAGTAAATCCCAAGAACAACAAGAGATCCCACACAAACAGAAGAAAGAGAAACACTAGAATATCCAGACAAAGAGATAAAAAAGATTGGACCACTGATTTTGACATTATAACAGGGATATTATAACCTTAGAATATTATAAGTCTTGTTATAAATATAGTAAGTAGTATAATAGAAACAGGCCTAGAGAGCAAGCTGTGACTCCTGGCCAAATGTTAGTGAAATTCACCCTGCTTGTAAACTTGTAATCTGTAACTAACCCTTTGTATCCTGCAGTTTTGGCCAAATAGCTGAAGTGTGCTTTTAACCTGTAGCTTGCTTTGATTTGCAACCATGATGCCTGGAAGGAAGACAGCCAAATGTAAACTCACCACTAAAGCGTTATCTAGGAATGCAGATGGGGGAACTGCTTTTATGAGGCAATCTCACTGCCTTAGTAAATCTGCTTGCCTATGACACCTCAAATGATATATACTTTTACAACCCTAGAAAATCCTTGAAACCTTATCTATTCTCTGTAACCAGGTTTTACTTTTTTGGAGACTTGCTTGTAACCTGACTCCCGAAATGCTACGTATGCTATGTATCTCTAAAAAGTATATAAGCCAGCTCATGTCTTTGTTCAGGGCTCTCGATTTGGAGTTTACTCCTGAGGGCCCACGTGTGTAATAAAGGGTCTGTGACCTTTACCTCTCAGGAGTTTGGTCACTTCATTTCCCCGCAACAACATAACTCCTACCACAGAAGTCTACTCCATGAAGACAAGCAGGCAAAACAGAGAATCCAGTGATGCAGACACAAACAAAAGAGTCACTTAAACTGGAGAGACAAATTAAAAGGAATGAAAGAATCCCCAGTAAAAAAAAAAAAGTGCTAAGTGTAATTGAGGCAAGTAATATATCAGACATAGAATTTAAAAAAGTGGTTATAAGGATACTCAAGAAACTCAGTGACAACTACAGTGAACTCAGTGTGAACTATAACAGCATGAAAAAGAAATGGAAACAAGAACCAGGAAGAAATGAAGAATACAATATCTGAAATAAGAAGCAGAGTACTGAATCAGAGAGATGGACCACAAGGTAGAAATAAATACATGGGTAGAGCAACAAAATGAAAAAAGACTAAAAAAGTATGAGGATAGTTTCAGGAAACTTCAGGACAACATGAAATGTAACAACATTTGCATTATAGGGATACGAGAAGGAGAAGAAAGGGAGGAAAGAATACAAAGTGTGTTTGAAAATATAATGTCAGAGAACTTTTCTAAACTGTAGAAGGGAAAATCCATGCAAGTTCAGGAAGCACAGAGGGTCCCAATCAAGATGAACCCAAAGAGGCCTACTAAAAGACACATCATAATTAAAATACCAAATTTTTAAATAAAGCAAGATACTATTTTTTCCACTACCATGAGTTTTAATAGTATTTTTTATTATTTTTTTAATTGTTGTTCAAGTACAGTTATCTCCATTTTCACGGCAACACTCCTCCCACCCCCTCCCATCCTCATTTTCCACCCTTGATGCTACCACCTTTTGGGTTTCTCCATGTCTTCTTTATACATGTTCCTTGATGACCTGTGCTGCACCCAGTCAAGGCTTGGCAGATTCATGGTATTCATGCAGATGGAAAATATTCATGTAGCTGTTGGGATGTCTGGCATGCCTTTATTCACGAGTGGACAAGCCATGCATGCTTCAAGCTCCGTGTCTATCTCCATGTGTCTGCATGGCCTGTTTCATGGCCCTTGCTCCCCAGCATGGAATCCATCATGGCACCTGTCCCCTTACATGTGTCTAAGTAGTGAGAAGCCCCTAATACTTTAAGTGCTAGAAGGGAACAAAGCCATAAAAATGCCAGAACATTACATAACATAATTCTGTTCATGCGAGCCCACTTCATGTTATGGGAACAATTTATTGGCCCAGTCTTAAGGCTGGGAGCACTGGTTACCAGGCCCCTCCAAGACTATGGGAACATTGCTTCCCTTAGTTATCAAGAAACATGTGTGAGGAAGCCAAACTGCCTCCACTCACTCTACATGACAATTCCCCATTTGTCCATGATCTGCTCACCCTGCCCCTATGGTTACTGTCAGTTCCTTCTTTTTTCATTGTCACTAGTTATATTTCACTTGCTTGTTTGTTTTGTTGATTAGGATATACTTACAAGTGAGATCATATGGTATTTATGTTTCACCCACTGGCTTATTTCACTTAGCATAATTTCTCTAGATCCATCTATGCTGTCATGAAGGATAGTAGCTCCTTCTTTCTTTCTACTGTATAATATTCCATTATGTAAATGTACTATAGTTTTTTTATCTACTCATTTACTGATGGGTACTTAGGCTGTTTCCAGCACTTGCCTATTGTAAACTGTGCTGCTATGAACATTGGGATGCATAAGTTCTTTTGAATTGGTGTTTCAAGATTCTTAGAGTATAATCACAAGAGTGGGAACACTGGGTCAAAATGTAGTTCCATTTCTAGTTTCTTGATGAAATTCAATACTGTTTTCCACAATGGCTGCACCAGTCTGAATTCTCACCAACAGTGTACGAGGGTTCCCTCTTCTCCACAAACTTGCCAACATTTGTTGGTTGATTTGTTTTTGATGGCCATTCTGACCTGTGTGAAGTGGTATTGCATTGTGGCTTAAATTTGCATCTCTCTGATGGCTAGCGATGCTGAGCATCCTTTCATAGGTTCCTGGGACATCTCTATGTCCTCCTTTGAGAAGTGTCTGTTCTGGTCCTTTGCCCATTTTTTAAATGGGTTCGTTGTCTTCCTGGAGTGGAGTCATGTGAGATCTTTCCATATTTTGGATATCTAACCCTTGTCCAAGGAATCATTTGCAAATATATTTTCCCACATGGTTAGTTTCCTTTTCATGTTGCTCATGTCTTTTCTAACTGTGTAGAAGCTTTTTAATTTGATAAAATCCCATTTGTTTATTCTTTCCTTTATGTTTGTTGCTTTAGGGGACATATCGGTGAAAATATTGCTGCATGGAATATCTGAGATAATCCTGCTTATAGTCCCTCTAGGACTTTTATGGTGTCATGACTTATATTTAAGTCTTTTATCTATCTTTAGTTTATTTTTGTGTGCTGTATAAGTTGGTGGTCAAGTATCATATTTTGGCATGTAGCTGTCCAGATCTCCTGACACCGTTTGTTGAAAAGGCTATTTTTACTCCATTTTATGCTTCTGCACCCTTTGTCAAATATTAATAGACCATAAAGAATTGGCTCTATTTCTGGGCTCTCAATTCTGTTCCATTGATATATGTATCTGTTCCTATGGCAGTACCCGGCTGTTTTGATTATCGTGGCCTAGTAACATAGTTTAATGTCAGGTGTTGTGATCCCTCCTACTTTGTTCTTTTTTCTCAAAATTTCTGAAGCTATTTGGGGTAATTTATGGTTCCATATAAATTTTTGAAATGTTTGTTGTATGTCTGTGAAATATCTCATTGGTATTTTAATAGGGATTGTGTTGAATTTATAAATTGCTTTGGGTAGTATGGACATTTTGATGATGTTAATCTTCCAATCCATGAACATTGTATATGCTTCCATTCATTTGTGTCTTCCTTAATTTCTTTCTTCAGTGTTGTGTGGTTTTCTGAGTATAACTATTTTGCTTCCTTGGTTAGGCTTATTCCTAGGTACTTTATTTTTCTTCTTTCTATAGCAAATGTGATTTTCCCCTGGATTTCTGTTTCTGATATTTCATCATTGGTATAAAAAATGCCTTGGATTTCTGAATATTAACTTTGTATCCCACTGTTTTTACATATTCACTTATTAGATTGAGAAGTTTATTGGTGGATTCTATAGGGTTTTCTATGTATAGTATCCTGAAATCTTCAAACAGTCACAGTTTTGCTTCCTACTATCCAATTTGGATGCATTTTGTTTCTTTTTGTTATCTGACTGCTGTGGCTAGGACTTCCAATAATATGTTCAATAGAAGTGTCAAAAGCAGACATCCTTGCCATGTTCCAGATCTTAGTGGGAAAGCTTTTTGGTTTTGCCCATTGAGTCTGATATTGGCAGTAGGTTTCTCATACATGGCCTTTCTTATGTTGAGGTATGATCCCTCTACTCCCATTTTGCTGAATGTTTTTTTATCAAAAAGGGTGCTGTGCTTTATCAAATATTTTTCCAAGGTTCCATCCAAGATGGAGGCATAGGTAGAACTCTTCATTTCTTAGCACAACCAAAAAGGGGATAACAACCAATATAAAATCAATAAATAACCATAAATGCCAGATAATCAAACTGCATGGAACTCTGACAACCAAGGAATTAAATACACAGTCAACCAGACTAACCTGACTGGTAAGACAGGTGGCTGGAGAGAACACTTGACAAGGCTTTGGACTGTGCAGGTGGGGCTGGCTGAATGGGAAACTGAGCCTCAGCTGACTGTGGACTATGGGGGGGTACTGTGGTGGGAGAAACTCCCAGTCTCACAAGTGAGTTTGTTGGAAAGTGGGGCTAGAGCCCAGCAAGCGAGCTGCCCTGTTCCCACTCTGGCCCCTGCCCCACATGCAGCACTGCAAGGAGGGTTGCCCTGGCCTGGTGCATACCTAAGGCCTCACCCCTTACAACTTAACAGGTTCTCCAAGACAAATAAATATGGCCCAAATGAAAGAATAGAGCAAAACTCGAGAAAGAGAGCTAAGTTATGAGGAGATAGCCAATGTGTCTGATGGAGAGTTTAAAGCCCTGGTAATCAAAATGCTCACAGAACTGATTGACCTTGGTAGAAAAATGAAAGAACAAATGAAATATACCCAAAATGAAGTAAAGCAAAATATTCAGGGAACCAACAGTGACAGGAAGGAAACCAGGAGTCAAATCAATGATTTCGAACAAAAGGAAGAAATAAACATCCAACCGAAACAGAATGAAGAAACAAGAATTTCAAAAAATGAAGAGAGTTTTAGGAACCTATGGGACAGCTTGGAACATTCCAATATCTGAATCATAGGGGTGCCAGAAGAAGAACAAGACCAAGAAATTGAAAAGTTATTTGAACAAATAATGAATAAAAACTTCCCAAATCTGGTGAAGGAAATAGATTTCTAGGAAGTCCAGGAAGCTCAGAGAGTCCCAAAGAAGTTGGACCCAAGGAAGCACACACAAAGGCACATCATACTTAAATTACCCAAGATGAAAGATCACGAGAGAACCCTAAAAGCAGCAAGAGGAAAGGAGTTACCTACAAAGGAGTTCCCATTAGACTATCAGCTGATTTCTCAAAAGAAACCTTACAAGCATGAAGAGGCTGGAAAGAATTATTCTAAGTCATGAAAGGCAAGGGCCTACATCCAAGATTACTTTATCCAGCAAAGCTATCATTTAGAATGGAAGGGCAGATAAAGTGATTCCCAGATAAGCTCAAATTAAAGTAGTTCATCATCACCAAGCCTTTATTACATGAAATGTTAAAGGGACTTATCTAAGATAAAGAAGATAAAAACTATGAACAGTAAAATGACAATGAAATCACAACTATCAGCAGCTGACCCTAAAAAAAAAAATCAAACTAAGGAAAAAACTAGAACAAGAATAGACTCAAAGAAATGGAAATCGCATGGAGGGTTATCAGAGGCGATAGGGAGGGGGAAATAGTACAAGAAATAAGAAGTATATATTGTAAGTACAAAATAGACAAAGATGATGTTAAGAATAGTATAGGAAATGTGGAAGTCAAAGAACTTATATGTATATCCTATGGATATGAACTAAAGGAGAAGAATGCAAGTGGGAGGGGGTTCAGGGTGGAGAGGAATAAAGGAGGGAGAAATGGGACAGCTGTAATAATATAATCAATAAAATACATTTTAAAATATAAAAATAAATAGGAGAGGGTGAAAGATGGCGGCAGAGTAGGAGGGAGCGGGATCGGCTTCCTCCAGCCCACTGGTGGGATATCTGGCTGATTTTCTGAGGAGCGGAGTGATTGCCCAGCTTTATTCCAGGAAGATTGGTGACCAGGATTGCACATAAAACTGCAAGATCAGCCGGTAGGGAGTCTGCTTTGGAGGGAAGGGGTCCCTTGGAACTCGCGGGAAGCCGGGAGGTCTGCGGATCCGGTCGCAGCAGCTTCCTGGTTTGTTCCAGGATCAATGGGAAGGAGCTGGATCGGGGTGTGAGAGTTGCCAAAGCAGGCACATGCGTCTGTTGGGAAAGCCTTGGTCCCCAGCAGTCCGGAGGTTGGTATGTACATGGGGACTGGTCTGCAGAGGCCGGCGATCCCAGCGGGAGGAATTCGAGATTGAACTGAATGGGAGACAAAGACCCGGAACTCCGGGACCAGGCGCTCACCCGGCGAAGCCAGTCAGGGGTGGCTGGGGGTGGTGCCTGACCGGGCGCCCAGGCCTGTGGCTTGCAAGCCCCGAATTCAGAGACAAAAGCAGTCAACAAATACAGGGGCACAGAGCTCACTCCTGGAGGGCCTGAGACACAACCCAGCCACTGTGATCGGTGACCTGCGGTGCAGACTCCCTCCATGGGAGAAAAACAGGGGAGCGACATCGAACCCCACTGAAGGGAGACACAGACCTCACAAACTCTGACTCAGGGTGGGGATCAGACAGCCCAGAAGAGGTGCTGCAAACTCCTAGCAACTTAGCTGGAGGCAGGATGGCAGCTGAGAGTGCAGCCCAGGAAGAAAGCAGGGGACGTCTAATATCTTCCAGGCCTGTTGCAGCCCTGACCAGACGCTGTTGAAGACAGGCAACAGAAGTTGTTGTTGTTTTTTCTTTCTTTTGTTTTCTCTTTGTTTCTTTGTTTGTTTTTCCCCACCCTTCTTCCTATCTGTCCTTCTATATTTTTTAAACTCCTTCTACCTTCCCTTCATATGGTATTCCTAGTTTTCTCTTCTTTTTATCTCATATTTTTATTATATTTTATTTTATGTTATTTGAGTATTATTTTTTCTTTTTCTTTCTTTTTCCTTTTCTTTTGCTTTCTTTTCTTTCTTTTTCTCCCTTCCCCTCTCTTCTTTATGCACAGGTGAGACATTAAAACCTGGAATTGTGAAGAGAATAGAGTGGGACCCAGACAAGAGTCAGCCCAAAAAACAGAGACATTGACACAAAACTAACTTTGCTGTGCCAGAGAACTTGACAGATCAATTTAAGAATCAGAGGCTAGCAAGAAGAATCCCACAAACAATGGGAAGACAAAGAAATAATCCACATGAAAGGAAAGGAGGAAGCCCCAGAAAGTGATAAATGAAACACAGGCAAGCCAACTATCAGATATTGGGTTCAAAGCATGTGTTATCAGGCAGCTCAAGACACTCGAGAAGCTTGATGAACTCACAGAAAACTACCAGAAACTACAGGGAAACTATAATGAACTCACTGAAAACTATGTCAACATGAAAAAGGAAATAGAAGTTATTCACAAGGGCCAAGAGGAAATGAAGAATACAATATCTGAACTGAAGAACACAATAGAAGGAATCAAAAGCAGGCTCGTGGAGGCAGAGGATCAGATCAGCGAGCTGGAGGACAAGGTTGAAAAAAGCACCCAAAAAGAGCAAGAACAGGAAAAGAGGCTCAGAAAAAATGAAGAGGTATTAAGGGAAATGCAGGACAACATGAAATGTAACAATATTCGTATAATAGGGATACCAGAAGGAGAGGAAGAGCAGCAAGGGATGGAAAACCTGTTCAAAAAAGTAATGATGGAAAACTTCCCTAATCTGATGAGAGAAAAAGCCACACAAATCCAAGAAATACAGAGAGTCCCATTCAAAAGAAACCCTAACAGGCCCACTTCAAGACACATCATCATTAAAATGGCAAAATTCCAAGACAAAGAGAGAATCCTAAAGGCAGTGAGGCAGAAGCAGGAAGTAACATACAAGGGAACCCCAATAAGGTTAACAGCTGAATTCTCAATGGAAACACTCCAAGGCAGAAGGGAATGGCAAGAAATATTCCAAGTAATGAGAACCAGAGGCCTGCAACCAAGACTACTCTACCCAGCAAGGCTCTCAATCAAGATAGATGGCCAAATAAGGAGCTTCCAAGACAAAAGAAGTCTAAAAGAATACACCTCTACCAAACCAGCTCTGCAAGAGATCCTAAAGGGACTGATTTAAAGAAAGGAAGGGAAACCGAGAGAGTAAAGAACACAGGTACAAAAAAAATTGGCAATGAATAAGTACCTATCAATAATAACCTTAAATGTAAATGGATTAAATGCTCCAATTAAAAGACATAGAATAGCGGAATGAATAAGAAAGCACGACCCACACATATGCTGCCTAAAAGAGACCCACCTCAGGACAAAAGACTTACACAGACTGAAAGTGAAGGGCTGGAAACAAGTTTTCCAAGCAAATGGACAAGAAAAAAGAGCTGGGGTAGCAATACTCATATCAGACAAAATAGACTTCCAACAAAGGGCCATAAGGAGAGGTCCAGAAGGACACTTTATAATACTCAAGAGAAGAATCCACCAAGAAGACATAAATATTGTAAATATATACGCACCCAACACAGGAGCACCCAAATACATAAAGAAAATCTTGGAGGACTTCAAGAAGGACATTGATAGCAACACAACTATAGTACGGGACTTCAACACCCCGCTGTCAAAAATGGACAGATCCCTCAAACAAAATATCAGCAAAGACATTGTGGCACTGAAAAATGTCCTAGAAGAAATGGACTTCATGGATATATATAGGGCCCTTCACCCCAAAGAAGCTAAATATACATTCTTTTCAAATGCACATGGAACGTTTTCAAAAATAGACCATATGATAGGACACAGAACAAGCCTCAACAAATTCAAGAAAATTGAAATCATACCAAGTATTTTCTCTGACCACAAGGGTTTGAAATTAGAAACCAACACAAAGGAAAAAAACCCAAAACACTCAAAATCATGGAGACTGAATAGCATGCTATTAAACAATGAATGGGTCAAGAACGAGATTAGGGAAGAAATCAAAAAGTTCCCTGAAACAAATGAAAATGAACTGACAACAACTCAAAACTTATGGGACACAGCAAAGGCAGTCCTGAGAGGGAAGTTCATAGCAATACAGGCCTACCTAAAAAAAAAAAAAAAAAAAAAAAAAAAAAAAAAAAAAAAAAAAAAAAAA
>PVJI01030136.1:0-14497 GCA_004026765.1 Micronycteris hirsuta | reverse complement strand
TCAAAAATAAAAAGCCTTCCTGCTATCCTGTCCCCAGCCCCCTGATTCCTGCCCCCCTCCCCGTACCCCCAAGGCCACTTTTAGTAATTTCTTGTGTCGTTTCTAAAGAAAATAAAAACCTGTGCTGCTTCATTTTTTTCTTTCTTATGTAAATAGTAGCATACTGTGTACACTGCTCTGCATTTTGTTTTCACTAACTCTACTGACATTTGTTTCATAAACAAAGGCCGTGTTCCTTTTTCACAGCTGCATAGTATTCCGTTCTGTGGCTGCACACAGCTTGCTGAACTCAGCCCTTTCCTGGTGAGTAGTGGGGTGGTTGCTCCTGTTTCTCTCGCACTAACGACGTCACGGTGACGTCTTTGCATGCCTGTCATTCCACAGGCGCATTTCTGCACAGACCGGCAGGATGAAGTGTCCTGAGGGGGAGTACTGGTCACAGAACAGGAGTGTTTGTAATTCGGGCAGGTATTTGGCAGTGGGCAGGTGTTGCCAATTGCCCTGCATGGGGTTCGAGCCACGGGGCACTCCCCAAGCGGTGATGAGACTCCCTCTCGGCATCTTGGCAGCAGAGTGTATGTAGCGCTCAACGTCTGGATTTTCCCACAAATCCGACTGTAATCAGTGCCCCCAGGAGGCCCACCTTGACCTCCAGACTGGAACACACTGCCTGTGTCACCCCAGAACTAGTAATGATTCGTATGTTCTGTCATTATCGTTTCTTCGGCATTTGCCTGCTCCAGCCTACGCCCTCCACGCAGGCAGGGGCTGTGCCCTGTTCCTGGCACAGCATGGGCACATCAGAGATCGTGAATACCCCCTCGTTAGCTCGGACAGCCCCCTGGGTGTCCCGCACCCTTGCAGGGGCTTTGCCTGGGCGGCCAGCCGTGCCTTGCCACCTCCTCAGGAGGGAGGTGCTGGAACTAGCTCGCTGAGCAGAGGACAAGGCTCAGAGATGGGAGGTGACTTGCTCAGGGACTCACAGCTGGCCAAGAGGGCGATCCATTCTCCTTAGCCCCTGTCGCTCCTCCTGAGACCCTGGCCTTACTTCCCTGTCTGGCGCCTGGGGACCCCCAATCACCAGGAGCAGTGAGGCCCAGGTCAGGGGCACCCCCAGTTCAAGATCGGCCCCCTCCTCACCACCTGCTATGATGGGGAGCCGAGCTGGGACTGAGCCCCTGGGGCCTTGCTGGCTTATATTCTCGGACCCCCTCTTTCGTGGCAATGCCAGGGCCGCAGTGACCCCGGCAGCTGTGCGGTGGCCAGAGCCTCTTCCCAGAGGCCCCACGGCTGTGCTGGCCTTGTGCCCAGCTGTCACTCTGTTCTCCAGCGACTCTTTGTGGCGGCTGCCTGCCTCCTTGTCTCCCGTTAATCATGTCTGCACAGGATTTATTTTCTCCAGCAATTTATTTCAGCGAATGCAATCTGGGCGTGCCTACAGGTGGGCAGGGCTCTCTGCTGCTGCCGGAGCCACAGAGCCTGGCTCCGCTGTCAGGGTGACAGGCACTACTTACCCATGTGACCCCGAGGCAGACACCAGGCCCCGCGGAGCCCTGGGGTGGGACACCAGGGAGCCCGGGGATCAGCCCCATTCCTGCATCACCACGACCTCAGGGTCCCCAGCAGCCTGGAAGGCCTGGTTTGCCCCACTTTCTTTCAGAGGCTTTGCTGCCCCTCCCAAGGCTTGCTGACTTGGGGAGGACGGGGTGTCCTCGGCCGGCAGCAGGCATTCAGAGGCCTTTTCCGAAGACCAGGCGGTGTCTCTTTTCAGTTATCTGGTCTGGGGAAGAGGGGGCGCTCCCTCCCTCACCCCCTCCTGCCTGGCACCACTGGGCAACCCGGCCCTCATTCCCATGGTGGCCACAGAGGGACACTACTAATTCCGACTCTGCCACCCGCATCACCAAGCTCACATGTGTCCTCCTCCCTGGAGGTCCTTTTGGTCCCTTTGTCACCCCGGGCCCCTCTCTCTAGGCTGGCAGCAGGCTACAGCCCAGGGGCCGGGACAGGAGCAGGGAGCAGTTCAGCAGAGATTTCAGGGCCTGAGTCAGTGCCCCTGGTTATCTGTCCACTTCTAGGCCTTGGAAGCAGGAAGGAAAGGGCTGTGGGCACTGGAGGGGGGTCTGTCCATCTGGCCCAGCCGCTCACCGAGCCCTTTGCAGTCCCTCCCCGGCCTCCCGCCCCTACAGCATCCCCCGCCAGGGCCCAGGTCCTAGCCCATGGGCACCCGCTTCCTCTTTCAGAGAACCCAGCTGGTGCCCTCCCACCCAGCCTGGCTGCCTCTAATGCTGCAGATAATTTCTGCTGTCGCAAAACCATTACCCTGAAAACAGGCTGCATGTGCGTACGTGTGTGTAGGGGAGGGGGTGGCTGCTGGCAGGCAAAGCGCCTTGTTTATGCCTCGCTCAGCACCATAGTTGACCGGGGGATATAGTGGCTGCGTCCTCCACTCCCTTGCCTTTGGTTCCCCTGCCCTGGTCTCTGGCCTCTTCTGGCCCCCGGGTGTTGGGGTCTGGAGCTCGGGGCAGGGAGTGGACATGCCCAGCTGGGGGGTGGTGATGCCTTGCTGAGCAATCCCTGGGGTCCGTGCACTCCCCCTTCTACTCCGTGCTTGGCAGCTAGGCTTCGAAAGGGCGGCCTGAAGTACCCCCAGGTGGCCTCCCAGCCCTCAGGGGTCCTGGGAGGTACAGCCGCCTGGGGCACAGCATGGAGGCTGGAGAAACTTGGGTGGCATCCACGGTCCCATTGCTCCTCTTCCTCCTCACTCCCTCCCCTCAGGGCCCCTGGTCTCCCACCCTCTGCTGTGTTTGGCATTTGCAGACCCCCACCTACCGCCCCAGATACCTGCACAGCCGTTGCCCCTCGCCCCTCCCACCTGGGCACAGCCATTCTCCCCCAGGGCGAGGCGGACCCTCCTCCCTTTCCAGAAGAAACCTTGACCTTTGTGTTCCTGAAAACCCAGGCAGGCTGCACAGTCTGGGAGCATCTGCAGACTCAGGAGGCAGGGCTGAGCAAAGGTCAAAGGTGTGGCCTTCAGCCATGGGCAGAATTGCTTTTAACCTCTGCTCAGCCAGGTTCTGGTGCTGTGGTCCCGGCTGTCACTCGGCTTCTCTGAGTCTCAGTGGCCTGGTCAGTAAAAGTCAGTCTGATCACACCTGTCTCCAGTAGTTACCATAAAGGTTTATAATACATGGAATTGTAATGCGTGGAGCCACACAAAATTGCCTATATTTAACCAGTTTTTGACATTAATATTCATCGGGTGAAGTATCAAATCAACAAGCTTTGTATCACTGATAAGATTTCTTTTTTTTTTTAAGATTTTATTTATTTATTTCTAGGCAGAAGGGAAGGGAGGGAGAAAGAGAGGGAGAAACATCAATATGTGGTTGCCTCTCACACATGGCCCCCACTGGGGACCTGGCCTGCAACCCCCAGGCATGTGCCCTGACTGGGATCGAACTGGAGACCCTTTGGTTCACAGCCTGCGCTCAATCCACTGAGCCACTCCAGCCAGGGCGCTGATAAGGTTTCTTGCTGAGGCCCTGCACGTTTCTCCCATACTCTTCAGGTTTTGCATTTGTACAAATGCTACCTGCTGGCTTTACAGAATTTGAGCGACATGGGAAAGCACAAAGAAGACAGTAAGAAGTGAAACAAAATAACAATAAATCTCCCTGTGGGAAATAGCCATGATTAATGAATAACCACCACTTCCAGAAATCTCTTTTGCATTGATGCAGATAGAAGCTTGGAGAGATAAATTGATAGAACTATTGCTATAAGAAGGGATCTGATTGAATATTTTAACCGTAATTTATTAAACCTAATTTTATTTTAACAAAAGGAAATAAATGGAAGGAACACCAGAGGAAACCACAACCCGGTGCATGGCTCTTCATTAGAAAGACACTTTTCTAAAAAGATCATTTTATGCTAACAAAAAGGTCTGAAAGCAGTAAAAATAAAAAAAATATTGCTTAGGGAGAACCTAGCATGTAGCAGGAGGAGAAATTTGAATATTCCAGTAAAACTGGAAGGCATTCTATTGGAAGGTTTCCGAGAAACACAGCTGATGGCGAGACCAGAAAGGGAAGGAAGACTGAGGGAGAGGGGGAGAGGGTCACAGGACGGAAAGACAAAGACACGCAGACGGGCGAGAGACCGGCCGGATCTGACGTGGTTTGCCTTCTTGTGATCACAAGGCCGGACGCGGTATTCAAATCTGGTGCATATTCAACTGAAAAGAATGTTGCCTGGACATGTCCTCCTTTCCTTATTCCTTTCCTGAAGTTCCCATCATGCTCGAAGAGGAAGAAAGACGGAATTTCCTGCACGTCGTGAATATTGTAAACACTGATACATATTTATATAAAGCTGTTTCGGTCTCTTCGGAATCATTTGGATGGAAAGAATGTCCATTTCCTCTGGTTCAACCTAAGGAATAAAACACCCAGCCTGGAGCCAGCCCCCCTGGGGGTGCTCACCCTGGCAGCACTGGGGCCAGTCTCCCTCCCATTGGCCTTTGCCCATCCTCTGGGGGGCTGGGAGGTCAGGGCCATTTGGGCTGAAGAGGGGATGAACACAGCCATGACTTGGAGGGTCCTGAGGAAGGAAAAGAGGAAGGTCCTTGCCTGGAGGACAAGTATGGAGGCCTGGAAGGCAGTTTCTGTCCCCAGCTGGCAAGCACCTGGGCCTCCCTCCCCGTTTCCAGAAGCTCAAGGTGTCCCACCCCTGTGCTGGCAGAGAGGCTTCGGGGGGCTCACCCACAGGCGCCTCCTGACCTGAGTCTGCTGGGCGACAGAAAGGTCCAAGGTTCTTTCCCTCCCTCCTCTTGAAGTGGGAGGTTGCAGCTGAGACTTGGCCCCCACCTGCCAGAGGGATCAAGGTGCTGTGGCCTCGGAGGACCAGGGCAGAAAGGTCAGCCAAAGGCAGACAAGGCCAACTGCCCTCCCAGGCAGGAGCCTGGATCCCGGAGGGGAGGCAGAGAATCCAGAGGCTGCCAATGTCACTACCGGTCCCTGGAGCCCGTTCTGCATCCCTCCTGCACCCTGACAGCCATCTGCATGCCCTCCAAAATGCCAGGGAGGCAGAGAGGAGGGAACATGGGGACAGCAGAGGAGGGGAGGCCCCAGCTCTGCCACTGGAGGCTGGGTGGCCGCATTCCAAGGAAAGTGCTGGCACCTAACGCCGCCCCCCCCCCCCCCCCCCCCCCCCCCCGCCTCCCCCAATGGCGCCTCTCCCTGGGACTGCTTTGGGCAGAATGAGGTTGACTGCAGGAAGCAGGGATTGGGCCCAGGAGCAGGAAGATCCCTGCTCCCCATGCTGATCACTGCTGTCTCCACTAGTTTAGCAGATACTGTGTCGGGCTCTGTCCTCGGTGCTGGGGACACCCCGGGAGGGGACCGGAAGTCCTGCTCCCCTGCAGCTGGCAGACCTAGTTCACACTTCCAGGGGCTCTTGCCCCCTTACTGGGGACTCTCCACGTGTCAGGATATAGATTTAAGACGATGCGATTTTCCCAGGCACTGCCCCAACTAGCTGGGCAGGGCTTCTCTCTCTCCCACTGGGAGGGGCAGCTTCCTTCTCAACAGGCGGCCAGACCTGAGCCTTCCCCACCTGCCAGGTTGGAACCTTCTCCTGACCGTTGTCCATTGAAACTCCAGTCTCTTGCTTGCTGCAAAGCTCTCTACCTTCCCTGGGTCCAGGTCGAGTGTAAGAAGCTGCAGTGGCGGGGCAGGGCATGGGCGGGGGTGGGGGTGGGGTCTCCCCTAACCCTCTGTTCTTTGGTAGGAAGAGAGGAAAGGGCACCGGGCTTGCCTGGGCCAGGGGGTCCCAGAACCTCAGCTGCGGCCCTGTCCCTGCTCCAGCTCCTTTTCTGTGACCAGAAGAGATGCCAGGGGCCAACCTGCCCCCCAAGAAAGGTTCCCTTGGGCCAGCCGCTGGGCACAGGGCTCCACACGCTCAGCAAGGCCCTACGCTCGGTTTAATGCTCTGCTGCCACTGTCTTTAAATTCGTAATTGTCAAACAAGGGGCCCTGCATTTTCATTTGCACTGGGAACCCCGAAAATTATGTGGCCGGTCCTGCTGGCCAGACAGGTGCAAGGCGTTCCCTCCACCTTCTCTGCTTTCTGGGCCCCCCACCTTGATGGCTCTCAGATAGTTGCACAGATAATTGTGCTTTGGACACTTCCGCACACCTCTGTGGGTTGTTCAGATACAGGCCTGTTGAGCTAACACCCTCCCTGGCGAGAATTTGGAGATTATAGATAAAAAGTTATACTCCATCTGGATGCGCTTTCTACCGAGGAGAGGTACGCTGATGAATGCTAGTTTCTGACTTCATAAGTTCACTCACCAGAGTCCGTGCCCAGGCAGCATGCCCATGGTGCTCCCAAATCAGAGGTACCATCTTCGTGACCTGTGACGTCGCCTGGGGAGGGGACCACCACACTTCCTGCCTGGGGTGGGGTGGGTGGGGCGGGGGGTGCCGGTGTGCTGATGGCTCTCCAGGGAATGGAGTGCTGGTCTGTGGTGTTTGCTGATGTCCACGCTGTCAATTCATGGCTGATTTCAAGCTACCAACGTGATATCACTCAGCATAGACTTGGGAAGAGACGCCAACAATTGTCTCTCAGCAGGAACTGACTCCAGCGAACCCCGGGATGAGGGGCAGCCTCCAGTGGAGTTCTGAGGGGTGGGCACCTCTTTGTGGTCAGTGCCCAGAGAGATGGGGGACCAAAATGATGGGCATCTCAGCATTCGTGGGGGAAGGGAGTTTCGAGGGGCAGGGCGAGAAGAGGCCAGGCCCGTTCTGCACTGCCCGGTGGTGTGGAGGGAAGAGGCTAGAGAAGCTGCTGGATTTGGCCGCCCCATCTCTGCCTCTCACCCGTCATGGCTGCAGGTTGGGGGTCTGACTTATAAAGTGGGGCAGGTTCGCATTCGAGGTGCGTCCCCCTGTGCAGAAGGAACAAGGGCTGGGGAGGGAAGGACAGTATGTTACCAAGGAGCTGCTGTGACAGAGTTCACTCTGGGAAAGGACCAGGCCTGCCAAAGCCACCCTGGGTTGCCAGCATGAACTGAGTGAAGGATTCTGTCCTTGGTCCCAGGACATTTTGTGGGGCAGAAGGGCACATCCTCTCTGTCCCCAGGTAGGGACAGCCCCAGGAGAGCTGTCCATTTGTGGCCCTTCCCATGAGACTCCGGAAGGCTCCCTCTGCCCAGTCAGAGTCATAGCAACGGAGAACAATGGTGGACAGGAGGAACTGGCCCTGCACGGGGGCAGGGGGTCTGGGAGAGCGTCAGAAGCTGCTGGGGCCTCTCCTTCCCAAACTGGGCCACGGGTGGGGCCTTTCATCTCCCGCCTTTCTCTCGGGCCACGCCAGTGTCCGCCTGCCTCTGCCTCTTCCCACCCCACTACCCCCAGTACGGCAATTATGGCACTAATTGGGGCGCTTTGATCATCTTTAGAAATGGCCACACTGGGGAGGGACGCTACCAAGCAATTAGGGGCAGAGGAGCTTGGAGCTCCGGCACCTAGTCAGGGGCTGGGGCTGCTGAGGACCCTTGGACACTCCCTGTCCCCCTCCCTCCGAGACTGTCTGCCCCCAGCATAGCTGTGAACTCCTCAGGGAGTCAAGGCAAATGGGAGCCCCGCTCCCCCATCTGAGCCCTGGAGACAGGGCCAGCCCCTGCCCATCAGCGCCCCTTCTCCTGGCCCCCAGCCCAACTGTCAGCTCTTCTGGGCTGTGCAGGCCCCCTTTGATGGAGCCGCAGAAACAAGGGCTCCTTTGACAGAAGGAGGGGGCCGGAGCTGGGTGATGAGGCTTCAAAGGTGAGGGTCGAGCCCACTACCCCGTGCCCTCCCTCAGCCCCGGCCCCTCCTGGTTCCCCGCCAGTCCGTCCTCTATATAGCCCCCCAAGGCCCGTTCCCCTGTGGGCTCCGGGAACTGCACACCAGGTGAGGGATGACCAAGGGAAGCGGTAACTTTGATTAAGAGGGTCAGGTGGTTTGAGGGACAAGAATTCAATGCCCAGGGACAGAAAGGCAAGCACCACAGCATAAGTGCCTGGAGGGTGGACCCCCAGGGGAAACAGGACAGGGTCGGTGCCCTGGCTTCTGGTCACCATGCTGCTGGCTGTGCTGCTGCTGCTGTCCCTCCCAGACCCACCGTCTGCCCACGGGCACCCACTGTACATGCGCCTGCCCCCCAGCACCCTGCAAGGTGAGCTGGTCTGGTCTGAGGGAGTGGCCAAGGGGGGAGGGTGGAGAGGATGTGGGTCCCGAGCAGAGGAACATGAGTTTACCATCCGCATTCACAAGGACCTTTGGCTGCCTCTGCCCACGCTGCCAGGAGAAGGGGCCAGGGACACGGGTTCGGAGAGGGAGGGAGGAGATGAGTGTGGAAGGAGACGGGGAGCCAGCCAGGGTTGCATTAGGCGCAGAGCATCCCCTTGGTTTTCTGGACCCAAAGGCGGGTAATGCACCACAGTCACTCTGTGTCTGTACGTCTTCTGAGTTCTGTGGTGTCCGCACCTTCAGGAAGCTGTTTTTCCTTCAAGGTTTTTAAGGAAAGACCCTTATCAAAGTTTCCAGCCCAGCTCGGTTGAATTACAGAGATATCTTGGGCTGGGGATCCAGAACCGTCAGCTCGAGTGCTGGGCCCTGGGGCCCTGGGCCTCTGTCTCCCCTGACTCCACCCCAGAGCTCCAGGAGTCCAGTCTGTTCCCCTGTGGTTCTTCCAAGGCAGGGCTCGGGGCTGGGGCGAGGAGGACACGCCTTCGACTCTTCCCCAACCATGCACCGCTGTTCCCCATGTCCCAGCAGCTCTGTCGGCCCAGGGGACAAAGGCAATGCAGGCCGCCCAGAGGAGCGCCCGGCGGGCGGTGAATCTAGTCGCGATGCAGATCCAGCATAGATTGCATCAATGCCAGGGCTGTGCCAACCACACGACGCCCTGCGCGGGTGAGCTTGCAGGGACTGCTGGGGCCTGTCCTCCGGTCAGCCCCATCCCCTCCATTCAGATTTGACTCCATCCTGGAGACAGAGACTGGGTGGGGCTAAAACCGGGACAATGCTTATGAACGTCTCTGCAAGTGGAAAGGGCATTGGGGCCAAGCTCGGGGCACAGCTAGTGCAAGGGCCGGGGGACAGGAACCGTCTGGGCTCATCTGGTGAACGCTGAGAGGTCCCTGTCTGCTGAAACAGATGCTGACTGCTAGGGGTGGGGCTAGAGAAGGGGAGCCCAGGGGAGAGAAGGCTGGGCCCAGCTCGGGGTGCAGGAAGGGTGGGAGGGTGGCAGTGAAGCTCAAACGGTCTGTTTCTCAGCAGGACCTGGGCACCCCAGGCCTCAAGCCGCCCTGCTCCAGGACCCGCCTGAGCCAGGTGAGGCTGAAAAAGTTTCCAGGGGGCAGGGCTGGGAGCAGGTGGACCCTGAAGGGGGCTGGACGGTGAGAACCGCCAGGACTTGTCTCTCATGACAGCGCTTCCACCTTTCTAGGGCAGTGTGGAGAGAGGCGTCGGGACATGGCCAATGTGACGCTGGCGCGGGGCCGCATTGTAGGGGGCAGCGCAGCGCGGCCTGGGGCCTGGCCCTGGCTGGTGAGGCTGCAGCTCAATGGGCAGCCTCTGTGTGGCGGCGTCCTGGTGGCGGCGTCCTGGGTGCTCACAGCGGCGCACTGCTTCGCGGGGTGCGTCGGGCCCCCAGGTTCCTGCCCAGTCGGGTTCCCACCTCAGGGTCCCACTCCTCCCCATCTTTGGGTGGGCGACAGGCGCGAGTGCCGGTCTCTGCTGCCCCCTGGCGGCAGCATCCCGTTCCTCGGCTCCTCGGCTCCTGGGCGTGTATTCGGCCCGCTGGCTGGGCCTCTCCCAGGCCCGCCTTCCCTCCCCCCAGGCGGGGAAACGGCCGGCGGCCTCGCTGGGTGGTGCCCCTGGGCGGAGAGCAGGGTCTCCCTGGAACTTCGCTGCACCCTTGTCCCGAGTTACCTCGCAACCTTCGCCCTGCAGCGCCCCGAACGAGCTTCTGTGGACGGTGATGCTGGCCGAGGGGCCCCGGGGAGAGCAACGGGAGGAAGTGCAGGTGAACCGCATCGTGCCCCACCCTAAGGTGAGAGGGCAGTCCCTAGGGCCTCAGAGCTGGGAACAGCATCTTCGCCCCACACCTCGCTGACTGCGTCGCCACTCCCACCCTAGTTTGACCCGCGGACCTTCCGCAACGACCTTGCCCTGGTGCAACTTTGGACGCCTGTGAGCCCCGCAGGGGCGGCGCGCCCCGTGTGCCTGCCCCAGGGACCCCGGGAGCCCCCCGCCGGCACTGCCTGCGCCATCGCAGGCTGGGGGGCTCTCTTCGAAGGTACCGGCAGGACCGGACCTGGGCAAGCCGCGCAAGTGCCTAGGAAGAATGGGGTCTGGGGTGGCGGAGTTTGGGGAGGCGGGCGAGGAAGGAATCGGACCTACGCCTAGCTGTCTTCGCAAAATGCCGCCGGATCTCACAAAAGGGAGGGACTTGGGGGACATAGTGGGAAAGGAGACCCTCGAAACGGAGCCCTTGCCCTTCAGGCCTGAGCTCCCTCCACTGCTCCCCTGTAGATGGGCCTGAGGCAGAGGCGGTCAGGGAGGCCCACGTGCCCCTGCTCAGCGCAGACACCTGCAGGCGGGCCCTGGGGCCGGGGCTGCACCCCAGCACCATGCTCTGTGCCGGTTATCTGGCCGGGGGCATCGACTCATGCCAGGTATGGGCCCCAGTTGATCAGGAGGCGCTGGATGGGCCACTGTCCAGGCTCGGGACAGCCTACTTTCTTTCTAAGTCAGGCTTCCCTGAGTCTCCATGTCACTCAACTTCCCTGAGTCTCCGTGTCCTCCTGACTGGGTACAAGAGTGGCAACCCCAGTAGAGCTGCCTTATCCTGCCTGGTGTAAGGCTGACCTATGGGCGGGGGCAGGTCGATGCAGTGCCCTCTCTCTCTCTCTCTCTCTCTCTCTCTCTCTCTCTCTCGGCTCGGCCCCTGCAGGGTGACTCTGGAGGCCCCCTCACCTGTTCTGAGCCTGACCCCCGCCCCAGGGAGGTCCTGTATGGAGTCACCTCATGGGGGGATGGATGCGGGGAGCCAGGGAAGCCTGGGGTCTACACCCGTGTGGCCGTTTTCAAGGACTGGCTCCAGGCGCAGATGAGCGGTGAGTGCTGGATTCCCACCGCCCCCTCCGCAGAGTGTCCCGCTGCGGAGCGAGCCCAGTCTTGTCTCCATCCCGCCTCCCCCAGCCCTGTTCTGCATCCCGGTAAGCCTGTCTCCCTCCAGGTCAGGGCTTCCGGGGCTAGGACTCAAAACGGGGGTGGAGGGAGCGGGTGAACTGGCCCCTGCCGCTCTCCGCAGCGGCCCCCTCCAGCCGCGAGCCCAGCTGCAGGGAGCTTCTGGCCTGGGAACCTCGCGAGGAGCCACTAGCAGAGGCCGCCTCGCCCTGCGCCTTCTATGCCCACCTGTGCCGGGGACCGAAGGGCTCCTGTGCGCCCCTAGCGCATCAGCAGTGCCTGCAGCGCCGACGGCGATGTGGTCAGTCCGGTTCCTGGGGCTGGGCCAGGAGCAGGGGGCCTGGCCCACGTCTGACCTCCAACCGCACCCTTGTCCTGCTCGCAGAGCTGCGTTCGCTGGCCCACACACTGCTGGAGCTGCTGCGGGGCGCCCAGGAGCTGTTCGGCCCGCGCCCGGGGATGCGGCGCCTGGCCCCGGTCCTGGCTGCCCCCGCTCGTTCGCTCCAGGAGCTTCCTAGGCACCCCACCAGAGAGCAGCGGCTGCACCCAGGTACCCAAAGCCCTTGCGGCCCAGCCCCGTCCCACCCCTGAGCGAGCAAGGCTTTCTCCTAATCCTGGGATTCCCCAGGGTCGCTGGCTGCAGGCGCCCGGTTGCCGAAGAGGAGGCCAGAGCAGCGCGGAGACGCGCACGGTAACTACGCCGCCTCTTGGCTGCCGGCAGGGGCCGGGCCCAGATCTGGCAGAGGCCCCGAGGAGAGTCTGGGATCCTCACTGGGAAGCAGTTACCCCACGGGGCAAGGGACAGACCCAATCCCCTCCCCGCTCCCTCGAAGCAAGGGGATGACTCTCTAGGGCTACTTGTGGCTTTGGGCCTTATCAGTGACAGGAAATGCTCCACTTTGTGTTACTACTCACTTCTCTGAGCCTCAGTTTCTCCATCGGAGCGTGAGAAGCTGCCCCCCCCAGGAGGTGGTCTTGAGGTTCTGGGGGGAACCACTCCACTCCCCCCACTCCCTGCTCTTGTCTCTTCTTCCCTGCAGACTGCCCCGGCCTGGAGACCCTGCGGCAGAGGTTGGCCACCCTCCGGGACACCCATGCCTGGATCCTGCAGGTCCCCTCTGAGCACCTGGCCATGGACTTTCAGGAGGTAGTTGACCAGGCTTCTCTGGCTCCTTCACAGGGGCCTCTGAAGGCAGACCTGGGTCAGCCCTGACTTAGTAGGGGACAGAAGGGGCACCCTCCCCAGCAGCAAGGAGGACCTTTTCCTGCAGCCTGGGGAGCGGGGAGCAGAGTCCAAGTGGAAGGGGCAGCTGGCTGTGAGCTGGGGTGCTGGGGAGGGGGAGGGGAAGGAGAGGGGTTTGTGGGGGTGTCCAAGTGAGCAGGGAGTGTGCTGCAGGGTTGTGCAGGGGTAAGGAAAGGGGTGGGTATGGGTGAGAGTTTGGAAGGCCAGGAGGAGGCGACCAAGAGTAGGGTCGTGGGCCCCTGAGTGTCCTCCCCCGTCCGCAGGTCCTGGCTGATCTGGGCACCAAGACCATAACGGGGCTCTTCCAAGCCTGGGTTCGGGCAGGCTTGGGGGGCCGGCATGTGGTCTTCGGTGGCCTGGTGGGCCTGGAGCCAGCCGCCCTGGCTCGAAGCCTTCCCCGGTTGCTGGTGCAGGCCCTGAAGGCCTTCCGCCTGGCTGCTCAGGACAAGGCAGAGCCCAGAGGAGCCCGGACAGGTGCAGGCCAGAGCCGGGGGCTGAGGGGGAAGGAGCACCACCCACCTGGCCCTCAGCTTCCCGAAGCCAGGCAGCCACGAGCCACGTCTGGGCCCCCAGCCCCTGGTCAGGGCCTGCTGCCACCAGGGGCTGGGCGTGTTCAGGGAGCAGGATGACAAACTCTCTGCCACAGTTGGCCCGATGGGTGGGGTGGGGCGGGGGTCTGGGCCCTATGCGTCTTACCAGATGTGTCATCGGAAAAGCACAGCTGCTTTAATAAATGTTATTTATGGTGTACGGAGATGACTCTGGAGCTTTCTTGGGATGGGAACTGGGTGAGGGGGTGTTAGCTCTCTAGGATCAAGGCCATGCAGGGCCCATCCTCGAGAAGCAGTTGGCAGAGGTCACAACCCCGTCTAAGCAGACTTGTCTGCCTCTCCCAAAACGGCAGCTGACCTCACCTGCCGCCACTCCCGAACCCGTGGCTGACCAGCACTGCCCCAGTGTCCGGTGCCTCCCCCCAGCCCTCACCCCACTGCCAGCTGTGGGGGCTCCTAGCCTGGGAAATTCACCTCATGTCCTTGGGCTTCTGCCCTGCTGGCCAGTCCCTGTCCCCACCCCCTCATCACCTGCCCTGGGTTTTCTACCCTGAAGAAGAGCCTAGAAGTATCAGATTGCATTTCCGGCCGCCTCTTCCCTCAGTCCCTCCACCCCCACTCAGCACCTGTCCCCTCTGCCACTCACTCACACCCCCAGCCCAGTGGACAGGAGGAGCAGACGCAGCACCCAGCTGGAGCGACAGGATGGAGGGGCCTGTGTCAGTGCTGGGGCTGCTGGCCGCCCTGGCGGTGTGCGGTAAGACTGGGCATCACCCCACCCCCCGGCCCCACAGCCTGGTCCCCTCCTGCCCTTCCTACAGGGTGCTCCCCACCCCCCAGACTCAGGCCCCCTCCCCCTCCCACTGCTAGGTCTCCCCGGAGGGCCAACCACTCCAGGGAGTGGATGGGTGCCCCTGCAGGACCCCAGGGCAGCTTCCTTCCCAGGCCCCTGCCCAGCACCCTTTCCCCATCCCCATCTGTCCCCAGGAAGCTGGGGTCTCAATGAGGAGGAGCGGCTGATCCAGCACCTGTTTAAGGAGAAGGGCTACAACAAGGAGCTCCGGCCGGTGGCTCACCCGGAGGACAGCGTGCAGATCACACTGGCCCTCACACTCTCCAACCTAATCTCCCTGGTGAGCGGCCCCTTGGGGGCTGGGCTGGGGACAGGGGGCAGGCAGGCAGTTTCCTCCTTGCCCAGCTTGCTCCCAGACTGGGATGGCCATGGAGGAAGCTCAGGGCCCCAGGCCGGCCTATGGCAGCTCCTTGCCCCATACCCTGCGCTGCCTACAGGCCCTCAGTCTGACGGCCCTCCCCTCCAGCTGCCACTCTGGGGTGCCCCACCCCCATATCACACTTCCGAGGCCATGTGTCCTCCCTGCTCCCTGATCTACCGGCTCACTCCTCAGTGCTTGGGCCAGTTGCCACAGTTTGGGGGGGGGGGGAGGGCAGGGGGCGGG
>PVJI01030135.1:0-14548 GCA_004026765.1 Micronycteris hirsuta | reverse complement strand
GTTCAACTGTTCCTCCGCTCTGCTTTCCAGCCTCACCACACTGCTTTCATTTCCCTCCAGGTGCCATGCTCTTTTACACCTCCCTGATTTTCTAACCCCACTTCCTTTGCCTGGGGGAGACTCTGCTTGGCAAATGCCTCATCACTTTTCAAGAGCTATCTCATGCCATTTTCTCAATAAGTACTTTCCCAGCTCCCCAGCTTCTGGATCCTGATTAATTCTTATCTCTTTTTCATTAATAACAGAGTCAGTGATATAAGACATCACCAAACCCCTAGAATGGTATTCATAAGGCTGGGATCCTTCCTTCCAGCACTTAGACATATTCAGTGTGCTTAAGAGTCTTCCAGCGTGTATTATGTCATGGTGATCATACCAAATGTAGAGAAAACACTTGCTCCTGATGTAATTTAAGGGTTAACATATCCTCTGTAAAATATTTGGGCAGGGACCTATACTGATCTCTAACAAAATGCAACTGTTTCTAAGCCAATATGCAGCCAATAAAATATCCCTTCCTCTACCATCTCTGCTGTATGCCTTCCCCAACCTAAGAGGATGAGTGATCAGAATCACTGAAGGGCATATGCAAAAGAGCATGCAAAACCACGGAAGGGCACCACCACTGCAGCAGCCCTAAGAGCTTCCTCTTTCCAGGAGAAGGCAAGAGGAAATCTTTGTCAGAATGGGAACATTTCTCTGAAAAATGTCCAAGCATCAATGAATATAGAATAAAGACTTGTAAAGAAAAAGCAAATTGAGATCAGAAGGCAAATTCTAGGAGATATGTGAAATGATGCAAATTGCTCTGGTAGATAATAACTTGATAATTATACTGCCAAGATTACTCCAAATGACTTTGCAGAACTTCTCCCCCAGGACTTCTTCTACCAGACAAAAATTAATGCTCTCAATCATTCTACAATTGCAACCATTCTAAATATTTGCTCAGAATTGCACATTAACAATCCCCAATTAATTTTCATAACAATCTCAGGTTAATTTTCATAATAAAAGGGAGGGCAAGCCAGGTGGGATCCACATGCAGGAGCCACAGTTCTACCATTTTGGATTACCGTGGTTGAAGATAACTGCCAAACAAGTTAGGTTTTTCTATTCCCCTTAGTTTGCTCCATTCTCTGCTCTCCTTCTCATTCTTCACAGGGTAGAAAAGAATGTCAAGGGAAATGTCTGGAAGCACAGTGATGAAGTGGCTATTATAGAAATGCATTCAAGCTTTTATCTATTCACAAGTTGCAATATCAAGTCACAAATATGAGAGGAAAGTGAGTGAATACATTTTTTTTTTCATTTTATCTTCAAGACAATATTACATCTACTTTACAATTTCTAATACATTCTTTGGAAAAATTTTACATTTTTGAAGATACAAAGTTTCACCGTTTCTCTAAGAATTTTGCTTGTTATCTCCAGAACAAATACGTTTTGTTCACTTTTCTTTTGCCTTTCCTAATTATTCTCCTGTATGATTATATCTAAGTACTTATAGTCTCTCTGGCCCTATTGTTAATAGATGAAGTACTTTACTATCTTCCTATCCCAAAAACCCATTCTGCTCAGTATTTGTATTTCTATAACACTTGGGCTAAAAGATTAGCTCATTTCCAGTATTTTATGGAATTTGTCAATATTCTTAAATTCATTTTCTGAAATTATTTTTGGGCAAAGAAGAAGTTTATGGATACACAATGTTGAGAGAGAAAAATTAAAAAATACATTTTGAAAAACATTTCTTTTAATGACCGGTTTTTCTGAGGTGTGTTATGAACATGGGCAGCCCATGTTCAACTCACAAACACCAGTCATTAAAAAAAATGTTTTTCAGAATGTACTTTTGCCATTTAGTTTGCCCCAAATTAAATAATAACCTCTGAACCAATCTTTTCTTGCCTCATCCTCCTGTAAAAAATCTACATTCTCTTTGCTCCAAAACTTCTTTGGTGCTTCCTTTCCGATTTGGCGTGTTGTTTTTCTCACCCCCTCTTAGTTACATCACTTGTGACCCAGTATCTCCTCCCATGAGCCTCATACACTGTCTTTTCACCCTTCAAAACTCTCCACGCAATGGACGGCATGTCCCCAGAACACCACCTCGCAATTGTCCAGCAAAGAAAACTATGGGCGTGAACCATATTAAATAACAATCTTACTCCACAGTGTAGGATAAAAATACCAACAGGACCAAGTGCAAAGTGTAACGTTATTTTGTCAAACAGAACAAAAAATATGCTGGGCAAGAACCGTATCTTCTCAAGTTGTGTACAGCACAAAAAATGCCAACAGTACTTGATCAATAATAATTAATTTTATTCACTGCAAAAGTATCCAGCATGTTCTCAGCCAAAGGAAAGAAACAGAATAGCGTGAACTTCAATCTCAAAGAATATATTTTATAACTATCTTACTTTGGATTACAATATTTCACAAATGCTGCCAAAAAAATAAGACTTAAGCAATTTTATCTATGTAGAAACCTTTACAGCTCTCCACATGCTTTGGCGAGCTTTTTTTTTTTTTTTTAAGGAGTTTTGCTTATCGATCGACAAGTTTGCCAAAGTCCTAGTTAAAAATGTGCATTTCACATTCACTCCCGATGACATCAAAAGATCCAAATCTTATTTTCTCTTTCTATTCTTTCAGGGCCCTGTGGCAGTCATTTCTGAGGTCAGTACTTTCCATTCCAGATAAACCAGAGAATGAGAATTGTTAAGTAAGAGCAGCCTCCCTGCGTGGGAGCTTTGTTTATAAACAGAAAATAAAGAGCCCCAATGAGAATATTTTATATGGTAAATGGCTGACCTCAAAGTCTTTCCAAGAGCCTGAGTGAGAGGATATCTACCATCTCTGCTAACAGCACAAGAGCCGCAAGAAAGTAAAGCATCAATAAGCGAAGAGGCTTGAGAAGCAGCGATGACCGCACGAAACACTGAAATGAGGGCAAGGGGTGGTGCCCGCTCACAGGTCGGCACGTCTCACGAGAAAGAACAGGATTCCTGCAGTTCAGGTTCTGCTTCCTTTCTTCAGGCACAAAAGACTGACTAGCTGGAGTAAAAATCCTTGTAACGTTTCCTCCAAAGAAAATGGCTTTGTATTGTCTGTCTAATTATTCTTTCAGTGCTTACGTATCCACAGAGTCTAATGACCTATTTTCTGGGACTGACTGGGAACATGACATTTTTAGTCATAATAATACCTAAGTCAGAGGGTTGTTTGTAAGAATTAAATGAGTTTTCGCACATGAAAGAGTTTTACACCTAAAAAGTGTTTCATTAATTTTAGCCGTCATAGTAATAATTGTGATTATTGAGCTAAAGTCACTTAATAGATTGATATAGTAGATTGTATTTTTCACATTTTACAATTGTGGGGTAACTATATAGTTATTATTTAAGTAAAGCCATGATTCACATGGTTAAGCAAGCTAATTATGACTTCTTTGTTAAAATAAGTCCTTGCTAAAATTAAAATATAAATTGGAAAAATATCACAGTAAACAGATAAATATTAAATAAAGAAGCATGCAAGCTGTTAGGAAATGATACTAAAACTCCTAACATAATAATAAAACATATTAATAAAAGTTTATATCTCACAATTAAGCATATAGGTGCAACTAAAATTGGGTTAACAGCTAAAATTACTAAAACACTTTAATGATATATTCAAGACTGGGAAGATGCAGTCAAACTGATACACATGCTTTGCTACAAAGAGTATAAATTTATCATTACTTTTTAGAAAATAATTTGATAATTCCATCAAAAATTTTATACTGCTAATTGCAGTATAAAAATATAAAAATATAATAATCCAAAAGAATTTTAAAAAATACCTGCATGAATATTGTGTGTGTGTGAGAGAGAGACAGAGACAGACAGATGGATGAAACAGAGACAGAGAGAGAGCACATGTATAGCAGCCTTGTTCTTAATCTTAGAGAAAAATGATAGGCAACAGAAATCTCTTAAGAGGAAAATTATTAGTTCATGCAATATTTACTTGACTCATGGTTATGCTGTATTAAAAATAATGATTAAGAAGATTATGTGACATCTAGAAATATGTTTATTTTATATTTTTAGAGGAACAAGTGGGTTACAAAGTCATATTGTACAATGATTGACCAATATATCTGTGATTAGGCAAATATAGAATCAATTCCCCAGATGAAGCTATTTCACTAGGAAGAAGTATTTTTAAACATTCTTTACTGATCCTGTTATATTAATATTATTTTTAAATTTGTACAACTACAAAAAATAATAAATTTTCTAAGTAGTTCAACATTTCATAATTAAAATATTTAATAAACTTGGGTTTTTTTAAAAGATTTTATTTATTTTTAGAGAGAGAGGAAGGAAGGGAGAAGGAGGGAGAGAAACAGCAATGTATGGTTGTCTCTCACATGGCCCTCACTGGAGACCTGGCCTGCAACCTAGGCATGTGCCCTGACCGGGAATCGAACCGGTGACCCTTTAGTTTCCAGCCCGCGCTCAATCCACTGAGCTACACCAGCCAGGGCATAAACTTGGATTTTAATTACATGTTCTCAAAGTGAGGCATAGCTCCAATCAGCAAATATATTATTTAAAGTATTGTTAAATGCTATTTTAAAGGTTGTTTTCATTCTGAATTTTTTAATTGTATTTTTGTTACCATTTAGTCTCCTGTTACCTACTTCCCCCAGTTATCACCACACTGATGTCCATGTCCCAGCTGTCACCACACCAATGTCCATGTCCATGAGTCCTTTTTCCTTTTTGCTCAATCCTTCTACTCCCTAACTTCCCCCTACCCCCTTACCTGTCATCCTGCTCTCTGTGAGTCTATTTCTGTTTTTCCTTATTAGTTCAGTTTGTTCATTATATTTTACACATGAGTGAAATAATATGTATTTGTCTTTCTCTGACTGGCTTATTTCACTTAGCCTAATGTTTTCCAGATCCAACTGTACTGTCTCAAAGGGTAAAATTTTCTTTTTTTTTAATGGCCAAGTAGTATTCCATTGTGTGAATGTCCCATAGTTGTTTTATTCACTCATCTACTGATGGCCACTTGGGCTGTTTCTATATCTTGGTGATTGTAAATAATGCTGCAATGAACATAGCGGTACTTATGTTTTTTCATATTTATGTTTTAGTTTCCTTTGGATATGTTCCCAGAAGTGGGATCCTTGGGTCAAAAGGCAGATCCATTTATAATTTTTTGTGGTATCTCCATACTGCTTTCCTCAGTGGCTGCACCAGTCTGTATTCCCACCAAGAGTGCAAAAAGGCTCCCTTATTTCCATATCCTCACCAGCACTTGTTGTTTTTTACTTTATTGATAATAACCATTCTGGCAGCTGTGAGATGATATCTCATTGTGGTTTTAGAGGTTTTAATGCAGCACTTACAAAATCAGTTTTAAGAAATCTGAGCATGTCCAGGTGTGGAAAAGAGAAGGTTGCAATTTTGGACATTTTGAGAGATATATAAATGTGAAATTCCTGACTAATTCAACATTCTGCAATTCTCTGATTTGTTTTCTATTAAAAAGCCTATATTGTAGTCAAAATATCTTAAGGCAAATATTTTCAAACTGCCAAGAATGTGTAAATTTCCTCAAGAACTGCATAAAGGAATGATGTGGACCATTGCATTGCTTATTGCCTATACCTTGCCCTGACCAGAGAATGGCAATCCATATACAGAAATTTGGATCATATAACGAATAGACTCAACCTATGATCTTTGTTATTAATGCCAATCTGAAAGACAGTATAGTCTTTGATTGCCCTGAGGTTACAGGCTTACATGGCTAACTCCCTACCTTAGGTCCAATAACCACTTCAAACTCACTATGTCCAAGACTTCCCTCGACATCTTTCTCACATCTGGAAACTCTCTCCTGGGCTTTTTCCAGTTCAGTAAGTGGCAATTACATTTTGCCACTTGCAGACCCCAAAGCCGTGGGTGCTCTTTCTCTTACAACCCTCACAACCTTCTATTATTTCTTCAAAATATACCTAGAATCTAACCAATTTCCATGAACTCCACCAGTATCACTCTGATGTATATTACCATCAAAATTCATTAACTCTCTTTTTTCAAATATCCAACGTATTTTCAGTCCAATGGACAGAGAGGTATATTTTTGAGGAGAGGCTTTAGATATTAATAAAGTTCAAATATACACAATAGTAGAGAGAATAGTTTGATAAACCTCTATGTGCCCATCACTCGACTACAGCAACCATCACCAACAATGACCACATAGGTCATTTCACATAGCACTTCACATAGGGTCCTATCTGCTTGCTTAAATTCCTTAAAAGATATTTAAGGGTCTTTGTGCTGTCTTAAATCACAACCTAGGATGATGCTCTAGTGACATACATGCAAGAGACAGACGCTGACCCATTCTGATGTCGTACTAGTTGTCTTTGCACAGCACGAGCACAGATTGACAGGCACTCTTTAAGCAGCACTTCCATGCACATGCAATTAGTGCATTTTTCTTTTGGACACATTTACACACAGAATATAGAAAATCACACAGTAATGAATTTCTATCATTTTTAAAAGATTAATTGACTCTCAAAAGATATTTATTGATTTGCATGTTCTTAGATAAGGCTGCTTTCCATATTATTTTTCTATTGCTGGGATTTGTAAATGAATTAGCAATATGAAGTAAGTCATTACAACACGTGACTGAACAGACTTTTGGCACATAGGTAAATATTATTACAGCAAAGAAATGCAATGTAAAATAATGAGCAATCGTTTCAGTTTTCTTAAGTCACCTCTTTTAGTCTTTCCTCCCTACCACATACTTTAAAATTCTAAACCCTTTTTTTAAAATGTAAAGTTTAATTTTTAATATTTGGGCCTTTTATTTAAAGAAATAAGGAAGTGAAAAAGGAAGACAGAGAGAGAGTGAGAGAGAGAGAAGAAAGTCTGATTTTTCCCCTCAACTCCACAATACCTAACTCAGTACATTTAGTTCATTCATCAAACTCAAATTTGATATAGTATTTCTATGGGTATTATACATCATAAAATGTTGGAAACATGATACTCTATCTTATCAGAAAAAACTAAATAGAGTATATAAAGAGATCTATAATAAATGTACTTTTCATTCACATAGATGAGATTAAAAATATAAGAAAAATCCTGGCTGGTGTAGCTCAGTGGATTGAGCGTGGGCTGGGAACCAAAGGGTCCTGGTTCGATTCCCAGTCAGGGCACATGCCTGGGTTGCAGGCCAGGTCCCCAGTGAGGGCCATGTGAGAGGCAACCATACATTGCTGTTTCTCTCCATCTCTTTCTCCCTCCCTTCCCCTCTCTCTAAAAATAAATAAATAAAATCTTTAAAAAATATATATAAGAAAAATGCAGAGGAAAAACAAAACAAAACAAAAAAAAGAACCCTCTTTCCAAGGTGGAAATGATCCTAATGAGGATAGCCATGCTATTGAGAAGTAGATTAGTTTTTAGTTTCCAGGTAATGAGTTCAAGGTCATGCATGAACAACTCTGAGGACTGTTTTACTTTGGGCTGTTCCAGCACTAGAGGTGTAATCCCCAATCCCAGCCAGGCCACAGATTTGTCCTGAGGATCAATGAGAAACCCATCATACAGTGGAAACCACTCATCAATACCAAGGAAACAGTGTGCACATATGCACTCATTGTAGATCCATAGACTCATTGTGTTGAAAGGAAAACACATTCGGTTAATGTTTGTGAAACAATAACTGTCTCTATTGTGTAAATTCATGAGGGGGGAGAAGATCCAGTAATCAGAAGTCTCATTAATGACTCAATATTCAGTGTCTTCTCAAATATTTAAACCTGAACTTGGGGCCACTGGGTGAAGATAAATTGGTTATTTTTTTCCATCATTGGTTCTATGCAAAGTCTGAAACATGTTCTTCATTTAAAATGTGTTCAAATCTAATATTGGAAAATCCTCTAGTGCCTGTGTTTGCTTTAATTTATGTTTTTAATATGTCTTTATTGGTTTTCTAAAGCAATGCTCATGTTTAGAATAGAAAAAATGAATACCACACATTGCAACTAAATGTGGGTAGATGAACAGTTTGTAATCCAATATATTTCTAAGACATTATTATGAGAAAGAACAGACAAATTAAATAGTTTAGAAAAATTAAAACATTAAATCTGTCTCATTATTTATCTAGAAAAACCAGAAAAATTCAGTGCAATTCTAAAGCATGTACAGTTTTTAAAGATTTTATTTATTTATTTATTTATTTATTTTTAGAGAGAAGAATGGAAGGAGAGAGAGAGAGAGGGAGAGAAACATCGATCAGTTGCCTCTCATATGCCCCCATCCAGGGACCTGGCCTGCAACCCAGGTATGTGCCCTGACCAGGAATCGATGGACAACCTTTTGGTTTGCAGGATGACACTCAACCCACTGAGCCACACCTGTTAGGGTAAAGCATGTATATTTAAATCACTGTTGAAACCACAAGTGGACAATATGAACTTTCATGGAGAAAAGCCAACCTCAGTTGTCAATTATATATCATCATAACATTACTAATCTAAACAATGCAATAATTATTAATATCATCATAAACATTTCTATCATTCATCACCAAACATTCTCATGATGGACAATTTGTCTTGTTTTAATTTTAGTCATAAAATTACTACACAATAAAATCTGAAAAATCTTCATTGTAAAACATTCAGACAACACATAAACATATGTATCCACAGTGAATTGTTGAAGTCCTCCGCCTCTCGTGTCTTCCTCTTCCTCCATCTGTGCACTGTCCTTCCAAGTCATCGCTTACTCTGTCTGGGCCTGTTCTGCTTTCCTTCACCCATTTTTCCTCGTTTATATGTGCATATCCCAGCTTTGTTTATTTTGTTTTTATGTAAATGATTCATTTGAAGATCCTACAGTGTTACATAAATTAGATGCACCATACTTTATTTTCCTTCTCTGGGCATTTGGGTTATTTTGCATTGTTAACAGTTTAAAGAATGCTGCAGTGAAAACCACCATAGAAGTCTTATTGTGGGTGTGGCATCTTTTCCAAGTGGATACCTGGAAATAGAAAAGCTTAATAGGGGAGTATAAGAATTTTTAATTTTAATTGATATTATCAAATTACCCTTTGGGAGGCTATAACAATGTATAATTTACACACCCACCAGCCATTCCTGAAGGTACCCATTTTTCATGCTCTTTCCAATACTGTAATTCACTCATTCTTTTCATGAATAATTGCTGAACACCTACTAGTGCTGGGAACTAGAATTTGCATCATTCTCCAAAAGCTTACAATCTAGTAGAGTGAAACAAACAAGAAGAAATACACACAGATGTGAAAAAAAGTTGTATATTAGAAGATAAGTATTATGGAAAGAAAAAAGTAGGATGAGAAATTTTGGGGTAGTAGAAAAAATTGTAACTTTAAATAGGTTTGTCAGGATAGATCTGATTGGGAACATGGCATTTGAGCCACATCTTGAATGATGTAATGAATTTAATTAATCTATAATTTAGACAAAGTGTTCTGTTCTTCTCTGACTTCCAAAATGGTTGACAATAACTCTTTAATTTACTTCACACTGCCTCCCCCATCCAACCCCCAAAACACTTTATAAGTGATCACCTTCTACTTCCTATGCAGTTTTTCTTGAATTTGTAATTCAACACTATCACTAAGCTATGCCTTAAAATATTAAAAAATTAATTTTTTCTGTGGTTCTATGAATTCTTTCAATCTGAAGATTTATGTCTTCATTCATTTTTGAAAGTTGTATTCCATTAAGCCTTCATTATTATTCTTTGCAATTCTATATTTTTCTAGAGACGAATAATAAAAATATGATTTCCTAGATTAAAAATAAGTCTAACTCAAAGAATCATCACTGTTCAAATTTAAATTAGAGAATGAAAGATAATGATAAGAAGGTCTCCCAGAATACAGAAAAGTAAGGGAAAAATTTTAAGAAAATTAAAAATCTTAACAGCATAAACGACTGATTCAGAAGGTCCAACAGCCATCAAATGATAGGAAAGAATACAAAAAAAGGAAGAAAATATACAAGGATAATATGGGAAATTTTCAGGGGTTAAAGAATCGATCTTCACAATGAAAATTCCCATTAAGTGTGAGGCAGGATAACAGTTGAAATTTTAAAACCTTAAAGAAAATCTTACAGCTTTTAGCAGAAGCAGCTTACTTACAAAGGAGCCAAATACAACTTGTTACCAAGGTTGTGACTTCCAGTGTCAGACTACACGGGCGTCAGTTCCAACCGTGTCCCATTGTTATCATAAAACAATTCAACCCCACTTCATCTTTTTCAAGCCCCATTTTTCTCACTTATCACATAGATAATCAGGACATATTTTATTGGTTAATGATATGCTTGAGAAGTGGCTGAGATTTTTTTTATTGAAAATCAAAAGATTGGAGAAATTTGAATGAGAAGAGGAATGGGATAGGGATTACAGGTAAGAAAAACCGAGAACTAATGCTCCTGGGGACTGGAGTGGGCAGTGTAAACAGCGTGCTCTGGTTCGAGTGCAAGTGTATTTGGTGCTCTCGCTACAAATTGCTGTGTCGGGCAAATTTGACAGCCCTTAACTGCGCATATCTACCTGAATGTCCATGTTTTCAAATGACAGAAAAGCAGGATTGTATTTCATTTTCTTACCTGGCCAGTAAGGCATTTAAATCAAAGTTGATTGTTTCACTATTTTTTTTTTCATTTGACAAATGGACTTCCTAATTTCAATATAATATACAATACACACTTTTATCATGAAATCCTCCATGTATTGGTGGTCAGGACTGGTAACCGGTTAAATCACATTGATACTTCAATAGCACCTTGAAACCTGAAGCCCAGCAAACACTATATTGCACCCAAATTTATATTCCACAATGCTATCAGAGGAGTAGGGTTTCCCTAAGGAGTATTTCTATCTCTGGAAAGAGCCTCCCACTTTATCTTGAAAAAGACCCAACAGCCATCTGTTTAAGCAGTCATCTGTCGGACCCTGTGGGAAGGCTGACAGACCCAGGCCCGGCTAACAGAACTGAAAATTTTTTGTATATTCCCTTACATCTTGGAGATCTACAATATGAAAATTTCAAAATAATGAATGACTTAGCATAATTATTTTTTATGAGTTGGACACTTAAAGGACAGATTCAAAATCAAAGCATATGATGAAGCTCAACTTGAACTTTTTTTGAATTATAAAAATTGTCTGAAAAAGAGAGAGGCAGATTTCAACAGTTGATTGTGGGTAAACATACATAAGAACTAAAAAAAAAAAAAAATGGCTTTAAAGCCCTGTCTATATAGTAGCAATATCCCTCTGGAAGCATATTCAAAATTTCACAAGTGGCAACTGTTTTTATTCTATATTTTTATTGTGTAATCCAAAGCTTTTATTTATAGCAAAGTTGCCAAAACAGTATCTTCTCTGTTCCACTCTAAAAAGTGCTCTCTTTATTTGCCTTGTAATGTCAGGGGACATTACAAGAAGGACTGAAAAGATACGGAGTGGAAATGGTTAGTCAAACTCAAGCGCAAAGTAGTAAAAGTTTTAAAATATGATCACCTTTGAAACACCTACACTTTTAGTTCAGTAATGGGGAGCTGTGAGAATTTATTACTGGATTAACAATGGGCTGTTAATGTTGAAAAAGAAAGACTAACTTCTTTGGTCCCCTTATTGCTAACAGGAAAATAAATGAAAGACATACATATTTTTTTTCAGAAAGAAATAGATTCATGCCAAGCCAAAGACAAATACCATATGATTTCACTCATATGTGGAATCTAAGGAACAAATTGAACTAACAAGGAAAATGGAGACAGACTCATAGCTGGAGAGCAGGTGGACAGCTGCTGGCGAGCGATGGTTGGGGGTGGAGGGATGGAGCAAACAGGTAAAAGGACTCATGGACACGGACAGCAGTGTGGTGACTGCTGGGGGGAGGGGGTATAAAGGGATTAAATGGTAATGAAAAAATACAATAAAGATTAAATTTAAAAATATTAGCTGTGATGAAATTTGTAATTATAAAGCCTGAAATTACAATAAACCAAAATCTATATCTGTGTTTGTCAATCCAGGGAATATGTTGTTTCAATTTGATTACCTGCTGTTTTTTATTTCTATAAGCGGGACTCAACAGAGTATAAAACATCTTTTATCTTCACAACAGAATATTTAGGTAATATACATGTTTGATTGAGCAGATAGAACAAACCTTAGTATTTAACCATCTGCAAACACTCTATTCAAAAGTCCATTTCCTACCCTTTGTTTTAATTTTTTAAAGATTTTTATTTATTAATTTTTAGAGATAGGAGAAGGGAGGGAGAAAGAGAGGAAGAGAAACATCGATGTGCCAGAGATACATCACTTGGTTGCTTCTCACACATCCCCAACTGGGGAGCTGATCTGCAACCCAGGCATGTGCCCTGACTGGGAATCCAAAAGGTGGCCTTTTGGTTCACAGGCCGGTGCTCAATCCACTGAACCACACAAGCCAGAGCATCTTTGTTTTAATTTCTTTCATCTTCATTTCTTTGGAATATTTTATATATATATTTCAACAAGCAAGCATCTTAGATCATAATATGGTAACAATTTCAAATGTTATAAAGTGTTTCCATGATATTTACTAAATGGTAAGCATTTTATTTACTAAATGTTGAGCATTATTTTATGTTTTCTATTTACTTTTATATTGAACATTTCTTTTCAACTTAAAAGAAAACAGAATCTGATTTTAAGAAATCCAAGATATTAGCATCAGTCACTTTAAAAACGTGCTTTAAAATGATGAAAGTAAATGATTTTTAGTAATGTTAGTAACTATGAAAATAATAATATCTATTTAAATTCGTGTGGAGGTTGTATGTGACCATCAGGTTATATACTTGTGTGAATTTTGATGGATTTGTTCTTAGCTGTTATCTTCACACCCAATTCTCACATTCAGTTCTATTACCATTTTGGCCAACATAGCCAGTTAGTTAATCAACACATCTTTATTCACAAAGGAAAATCTTTAGCATAAATTGAGACATTCAGTAGTCTGCTCTATTCGTCCCATTCTTCTTGAAGATGCATCTTGATGACTGCTCTTGTTCAAAATTCCATGCTTATGGCTTTGGTAAATTGTAGTCAATTTCCCAGAAACCTGTAGAACAAGTGCAGGAAAAAAGTGGAGCCTCTTAGTTTGATTCCAACTTGCTTTTCTAAATCTCTCTAGTCTAATCTCCCTTGCTCTTAGTCATTAAGGAAGTAGGGAAAAAAATGTCGTGAACAATAATTTTTAAAAACGAAGCTAGATTTCTAAGGCTTTAAAATGTCAGTTATATTAAGTTCAATTAATTTGAACAAACAATTCATCAGTACTCTTTATAATGTAGAAATGAATTAATTAGTATTTTCACTTGTGCTTCTTGCAACAGGGCACTCTGTCAGGTAGAAACACTCTGGCGAGGTGCTCTGGGGTAATGTCCTTTAGGGTCACCTTGGCCTCGGCTGTGCTCTTTGTTCTGTGAGGTTCAGGTTACAGCACACAGAGGCTTTGACATTATTGTTACACAGTGTACATTTATTCTTCATCTTATTTGGAATTATAAGCATTTATGACTCACCAAAAGCTTGGAAAATGCTTTACTTTCTTTGAAAATAATCAGTATAGAAAATATAGCCTCTCCTATAACATAAATAGAAAGAACTCCCCCTCCCCCCTCCCCAAAAGAGGTTATTTGTCCTCAGTTTCCTAAATCTATAGGAAAAATATCACAAATTAAAATAAATGTGTTCCAAAAGCTATATGGCAAAAAAATGTTGCAGTAAATGAAATAATTTCAGATAGCAATGTATACATGTATAGTTTCTGAAATTTTACTTACTTTAATGTTTAAAGTGCCAATTTGAACTGCTGACTTCTTGACAAGTCAATTAGAAAGTTTTTGATTTGATATCAAAAATTCCCTGCAAAATTTTTAAAAAATATAAATTGTGAAGAACTAGTTATATTGTAGGCAGAAAGTTCAGAATCAGGTTTTCTAGTCCAAATCTTGTATCTACCACATACTAGTCATGAGTAACTTACACTTAGCATATGTTACACATAGCAAGTACTTGATCATGCTAATATGACTTAGATTATATTCCAGTCAAAATATGTTTGGCATCATAGCCATACTTATCTAAGAAAGAAAAGGCTAATGTAGCTTGTGTACAAGCAATCTGTTAGATTTGAGAAGTACTAGGGAAAGGGTATTTTGTGAAGAATAATGTTACAACAGACATGCCACAAAATTGGAGATCTCCATTTATAAGATTAATTCCTTCATGTTGGTATATCATCTATGTGAGTTTTTCATTAAAATGCAAATATCCCTTGGAGATTAAACATAGTAAGGCAAATTAGTTTTTCATTAGAGAGAGCTGGCTGGAACCTATCCAACTCCGATAGGAGTGAGAAATAAAATGGGTAAAGTAGTTGA